>JANHZU010005400.1:285940-296957 GCA_032468055.1 Acrochordus granulatus | reverse complement strand
ATGTAGCTTCATCCATAAAGTTCCTTCTAAACAAACTTGTTTTTTTCTGCACTTTTTCTTTTCAAATTAAAGTTTCTTTTTCTCCAGCTTTTATTTGAAATGACAGACTTCCTCTTAAAATCCCCTAACCCTCTCTACTATATCAATACTTACGTTGCATTGAATTGTTCATTCAGTATTACATTAAATTAATAAACTCCAGTTTCTACAACTCCCACCTTCATATAGTTTTCTGTGGGCAGGATTTTCTGATGCTAGAAACTCTTGAGGTACACCATAATCAATGATTCATTCTAAAAATTGATCTTCATCCATACAAGTCAAAATACGGTTAGGATTTATCCTAAAATTGTGGGTGGAGGAGAGAAAAAACATTTTTTGTAGTTGAGGGTCACTTGAAACATTGCTTTTCATAGGCTGAAGTGTGGACAGGGCTCTATTAAGTTCTATAGGTAAGACTGAGCTTGGGAAAATGGCAAGAAATCAGGCCATTGGTTTTTAACCATCATGGTCTGAGAGCTCCAATGTGATGGAAAACAGTGAGGAGGTGATCCCCAGGAGGGAGGGGGAGCATTCCAGAGGAGTGTGAATAATGCATGATAAATCCCAGATATCACATGTGAGAGAAAGAGGGTGAAGACAGCTCCTCTTTAAAAGTTCCCAGAGATTATTGTAGATGCAGATTGTAGAGTCCTCAGTCTGACAAGATTTTGTCTATAGGTGTGAAACAATAAAGAACTCTGTTCAGAAGAACCAACACTTGTCACTCTTGCTTTGGGGCCTGACATCCAGACTTGAAGAAGGCAACACAAAAGTGATCTGAATTCTGAGCTGCAGACTGCCCACCCCTGCCAGTGTCATAGCTTCCAGTGGGAACCCAAGCATTGGGGCACCTCAGCAATGGTTATGTCTTAGCCGTGTATGCACAATCAGCCAATTGTAGCTTAGCCAGGATCCTGGGATTTAAAATAAACCTGAGTTAGCATGATTTGTACATACTCAGCATTTTTGTTCCAATGTTAGCTGAGAGTAAATATTTATTTAGCCTCGTCCTCTTCTTTTTGCAACAGTTACCATACCGTTTCAGAAGCGACATTTTGCTCTGAAAAGGAGGAAAGGATTCTTCAACCCTCAAAATTGCATCGGAAAACAAATAACTTGCCAAAGGAAAATGGAGTTAATATATGTGGTGTGATGCTGGTGTGAAGATCTGCAGATGGAGAGAGAGAATGTGAATGAGCATTTTGGGGCATTCTAGATAAAATATAGTCAGGTTCGTCTCTCTTTTCTCCTTTCCAAAGCTCCGAGCCTCCTAGTTGTTCTGAAAATATTCTGAATTAAATCAAACCCCAATAGATCCTCTTTCTTATCCATTTCTATAACAACAGGAATTCAACATTTGTCTCACTTTAGGTCCCAGATTTCTCTTTGCTGTTGACCACTACAACAACCATTCTCTTTGTTGTAATTAGGTCACATTTATCCTGAATATTCTACAAAGGACTCCAGGCAGTACTTACATTTCTTTGCCTTCTTCTAGACTCACAACCACTTTACGAGATCAGATAGGCTAAGAAATGCTGAATATTCTAAGCTTGTTCAGTAAAGCCTCATCTAATACTCATGATCCATGGGGGGCTATGTTTAGAAGAGTCCACATGACCTATTCCCCACAGTTCTGTCCTTAAGAGAAGTTGTGCCGAGACAAATTCTATGCTTTGTTTGGCCTTACATGCTTCGGATGCAAGGGAATGGGGCAACCAGCCACAGCAGCATTAGAGAAGATAGGATGGTACTTTCTCCCCGGACAGCCCATTGGTGCCAAATCCCCTGATGAACATCAACACTCTAGGCTTCTGGTCAGGAGTTTTGTCAGCCCCACCTAGAAATCCTGACCTGAAATTTGGAGATCTGCTTACGAAGGAGGCATCCTCCGACTAGAACCACAGCTCCTACACCTTTCTTACACCCATGGAGGAAGTGTGCAGGCTTTCTTGATGTGTACACTTCCAAAGCTCCATAGGGTTGTTTCCATCAATGCCACTTTGAGCAACATGAAACAACACGTCCCACTGCTTCTCTTCATGGGCTCCAACTGGTTTCTTCAACAGTACCAGTCACCAACAGAGGCTTCTACACATGCATTATGCTTCCACAGAGGCCTCTTCTGGCTCTTTTGTTATCCACAGAAGGCACCAGAAGAGATTTCTGCATATGTGCAATGCACAGAGAGAAACCTCTGGCTCATGGAACTGCTGGGTGAGGGTTCAAAGCGCAGCTCCCTGGCTCCCTTGCAGTGCGCAAAGGAGGGGTGTTATCTCATTGTTCTGTTTACATTCGCAAGACGCAGTGAAAGATCGGCCTCTGTTCGGTGCTGTTTCTACACTTCCCCATCCCTCGACCACTTTCCGAGCAGGCTCTTCGGAGACCGCCTTTGCTCGCGCCAACTCTTTCCTTCAGCCTCCCCCAAATTACGATCAGCTGGCAGAGTGAATTGTTCATCTGTGTCCGCCTCCCTCAGTTGCCATGGTTACTCTTATCAAGCACATGACACATCTCCAGGGCGATACCCGGGAAGCACTGGCTGTTGCCTGAGTGACAGATATAATGGTACGTTTGTAGGATGGGGAGGGCGGATCCAACGGGGAGGAAGGGTAGGGAAGGAAGACAAGGTGGCGGTGCATGAAGGGTTGGGCAGGGGACAAGGTGAGGGACCCGCTTCTCCTTCACACCAAAACATGTTGTTGGATGTGAATGATAAAGGTAAAGGGTTCCCCTGCCAGTCATGTCTGACTCTAGGGGGAAGTCCGTCCGTCCTTCCTTCCGTCCTTCCTTCCTTCCTTCCTTCCTTCCCTCCCCCTATCTTTCCCCCCCTCTCCCTCCTTCCCCTTCCCTTCCCTTCCCTTTCTCCTCTCCTTCCCTCTCTCCTCCCTTCCTTCCTTCCTTCAGAGCCAGGGGCCAACCAAGAGCCCATGATCTGATGATGTCACTGTGAGAAAGCAAGGTTGGATGGTGTGTATTTTTTGAGGTTTGGGCATTCTAAACAACTTTTTAGAACTGTGCTAAGCCTGCCCAAAGATTATGCACCCTCCCTGTCAGCTTTTTGCCTGATTAACAATGGGAAATCATGCCTTCACCATGGAGTGCTTTTCTAATGAATTTTGGCAAAGTGAGCTCCAGGGACTCTGAAAAGAGATTCAGGCACCCCAGAGAGCCCAGAGGGTCAATTGGTTTCTTTGGGATTCTTTCCCTCCACTTGTGTGCATGTATTCAGAAAGAAGGTGCGCAAAATGTAGTGATATTTATTTCCTGTTCCGGTGTGGTCGTGTTGTTTCGAAACCTTAATGCTGCCTTGTGTTGATGCTGCACTTCCATTACTGAGGCACACAGAGAGGAAAGGCTAATCCTGTCTGTCTTGGAGAATATTTCACACTGTGTTCACTCATTTGAGCGCAATTTATCTAATTTCACGCAGAGCTCTGCATGGCAAGAGGGGCAACTATGAGAAATTCAAAAGAGATGCACCCTTCCATACATAGTTTCTGTAGGGTATTGTTCAAGACAGAAAAGATCCACATGCTAACTACAGCATTATCACCAAGAGAAAACAGCATTGCTTACTCTAGTGTAAGTATAATAAGTGAAAGGCCAAATCCCTTTCTATTCATTGCATCCATCCAATAATTTAACGTTTTTAAAGAAAGAAAAACTTCCAAACTTATTTAAAGTGCTTTTTTATTAAAAGATTTTACATATGTAATAATTATAAGAAAAAATGTAGTCAGTGTAAAAAAGACAAGAAAGGAAAATAAAAAATAAAAAGGGACGTAGAAAACAGAAAACAAACAGAACAGAACAGAACAGGAAACATAAAAAATACGTATACAGAAATGTAAGAAATGTCTTCTGATCTTCATCTCGGATGTTATAAATACAAGTCTGATCAAATCTCTCTAAGATTATATCATAATTCCCTTCTTTCTGTAACTTATTCTTTCTCTTTGTCAAAACTGTAAGTCACAAAATCTTTTTATTTTGTATGCAAAAAGACCATAAGGGGTTTCCTGTTATTGATGAATGTCAGTAATGACTTTTATTTAATCAAAGAAATCCTAACTTGTTTATTTACAAATTTTCATGTCACCAGATCCATCTGAGGAACTTTCAGAGTGCCTTTTCTAAATTTTTATCTTTTCAGAGAGGCAGGATACAGCATAAAATGAAAAATGGATGACCTGAGTCAAGGAAAACTAGGTGAGCTGGCCACCAAGGTTCGAATGTTTCCTGATCCTCATAATTTCAGTTGTGATGGACATGAGATGTTCAGGAATGGCATGACCATCATCTTCGGGTTTTGCTCCTCTCCTCCTTCAGACAGCCAATTTTGTGGCATCTGTGAAGAGGAGGAGATACAGATTCAGATACTTTTATTGGCCAAGCGTGATTAGACACGCAAGGAACTTGACTTGGGAAAACAGCGGCATTCAATAGACTAGCAAGACAGCAGTATAAAATAGTAACGTAAGCAAATAACAAGTTAGGTGTACAACAGTAGGTGTGCAGCCAGTAGGAAGGAATATTGTAAGTATAGAATGAAAATAAGTATGCATGCACATTAATTAGAACTTATAGGTTAATTTGGAATTCTTTGCCCTTGTGATCTATGATGTATCCTCGAGCGTGGTTCAAGCAGTTAGCTGAATGATGGCTTGGGGGGAAACTGTCTCTGCGTCTGGTAGTTTTGGCCTATAGTGCCTGCCAGAGGGAAGAGGTTCAAGCAAGGTGTGTCCAGGGTGAGTGGGGTCTGCAGGTATCTTCTCCCCACTTTTCTTGTCCGTCTCAATACACCGGTCCTCCATGGAGGGCTGGCTGGCTGCAGTTATTCTCTCTGCAGTTCTGACTGTTTGTTGGAATCTGCACCTGTCCTGCATGGCCACAGCACCGAACCAGACGGTGACAGACGTGCAAAGATGATTCCTCTGTAGAACTGCATCAGTTGCAGTTCTACAGAGTTCAACCTCTTGAGGCAGGTTGGACTTCTCGAGCTGACGCAGGAAATGCATCCTCTGATGTGCCTTCTTAATAATGGTGCTAATGTTCGACATCCATTTCAATTCTTTGGAGATTATAGAGCCCAGAAATTTGAAGGATTATATTGCTGATACTGTGTCATTGAGTATGGTAAGGGGGGGAGAAATAGGAGGACTCCTTCTAAAATCCACCGTCATTTCCACAGTTTTAAGTGTATTCAACTGTAAGTTGTTCCAACTGCACCACGGGGCATCAACTTAGCTGGCTGCACTGTCAGAGAGCAGAGTGGTAGTTCCTTGCTTTTTCCTTCTTTGCCTCTATTCCTGTGCTGGGAGCGAGACGGGAATTGGAGAAGTATGTTCCCACCAACAAATTTCTGAAGATACATCCCAAGAAAAAGATGGACTTGCAGGTAAGTATTCTATTTTTGTGAAGTAAACTTTCCACAAAGCAAGGAAGTCCTATTTTCTTCTGAGTTGTACTGTATATGAATAGGGATTGCTTTGTTTTTAAGGAAGTGGGCTTCAGTAAACCATGGAAAGTTTCCGATCAGTCTTCCAAGCATTACAAAGTGCTCTGCTGTTTTTATGACTTTGTGGAGTTAGAGGAACATTGAGCTTACTGGCAGAAAAAGGTGCTATTCTAGAGAAATTCAGAGACCCAGCTACTTGTCTCTGGCCACAAACCGGATGCCAGGAGGGTACTTTTTCCACCTCTAATGACATCTTGGGCAGAACACTCTTGTCTCCTGCAAAGCATCGGTATTGTGGGAGAAGGAAGGACAGACCAGGGGTTAAGAGGGGAATCAGCCTTGAGTTGCTACACATACACAAATGCCAGAGGTCCAACTTCTTGTGAGGACCATTAGCCTTATCTTGGGCAGCTGGAGAAATTCTTGTAACCTTGTAACATCTGTTAGCTAGAACTGCATTGTCTAAGCCTGATTATTTATGCCTAACAAGTATCTGATAGAGCTATAGTAATAATGATTGGGATTACTACTGCCTCTATGACTTGTGGTATTACTATTACTGGGAGCAGCAATAATAACAGGAATGGGAGAGAGAGAGAGATCCAGGTGAAGTATTTAATCGATTGGCCAGATTTAGAATTGGGTGTCAGAATTCCTGAACTGCAGTAAGAACAATATAGTTGTAACTGCAGTTCATCCCAAATCACTCCCAGGGTTTGCAGGAAGTAATTAGCTCCCCCTCCTGATCCTCCGCTTTGCATTTCCCCAGAGTTCTTATTTTATATCTACTTTTGCTTTGTTGTTTGTTATGGTTCAGAGAAAACCCCACAAACAAGTCTCTCCCCCTCCTTAGCTTATTCTAGAAGTGTTTTCCCCAATTCTATTAGAGAGCAGTATGCAATCCTATTAATAAAAAGGGTCATTCTCGCAATTTCTCTGCAGAGCCTAAAGTTACTTATCTGATTTCAAGAAGGAACCCAGAGGCCATCCAACCCTTCCCTGCTCCTTCAGTTGTGATAGGTCAAAAATGCCATCTTTCTCATCCAGTTGGGCAACTTAGATGGGGTTGGGAGGGGTGTAGCCCAAGACATTGATTTGGGGTAAGTCTCCCTATGCTATGGGGCTCAAATAAAAGGGAGACCCTAGCACAGTTTTCCCCAACCTAGTGTCCCCTGGAAGTTGGCCAGACTGGCAAGGGATGATGGGCATTGATATGCAAGGTCTCTAGAGCTGTCTTTCTCAACCTCAGCCACTTTAAGACATATGGACTTCAACTTCCAGAATTCCCCAGCTTGAAGCTGCCAGATTGGGATGACTGACACTAACTGATAGATCAAAAGGCATAATTCAGCTTTGTCGCCGGAGTAACTGGCTAGCCATCATGCTTCCTGCCGACTTGTGCACCTGGATTTTCCCCATGGTTTTGTATGCTGTCTTGTGTTGTTAAGGGGTTGACTGCAAGCTGCCTTCTCTCCTCAGAGACTCTCTCCTGCTGCCCATGTAATCTCTGTCAACAGGATTTAGGAAACATCCTTTGGGAGCATCAAAGCGGGAGAAACAAACATGGGGAGAAATAATTATTCCTGATTAACCCTTAGCTTCATCTCCACTTGAACACACAAGGGAAGATCCAGAGAGGAGGTGGGCAGGCTCCCACCAAAATATATACAGTATCTGTTTGTGCAGTTTGTGTGTTGAGAGTAGTTGGCTTTGCTCCACCTTGAAATACAGGAGCATCTCAACCCTCTAAGAAGAAGCAAACCCCTCTGTGCTAGCTTTGGGTGGACCTTTGACACAAGGAATGATCCATTCCTCTTTTCAGAAGATGCATGCACACAAGCGTAATGGGGAAGGAGACTTCGTTGCCCCAAAGATACTTTGATCTCCACCAAAGACCTTCCTTCTGGGAGAAATTCTTCTTGAAAAGAATCACTCCGTCCCGCAAGACTTTCCCTAAAGCAAGGTTTCTCAACCTTGGTGACTTGAAGATGCGTGGACTTCAACTCGCAGAACTCCCCAGCCGGCATTGAAAAGCATTGCCCTGAAAAATAAAAGCCTCCTTCTTCTTCTTTCGGCTGCTCCCGTCAGGGGTCGCCACAGCGAATCTTCTCTTTCCATCTCCCTCGGTCTTCAGCATCCTCCTCAGCCGCACCGACCTCCTGCATGTCCTCTCTCACAGCAGCACTTAAAAATAAAAGTGAAAGGCAGATTTTCTCTCGAATCCATGCCCCTCCTGAGGTTTCCATAAACTTCTCCAGAAAACTTTCCAGACGACAGGCCAGAAGTGGTTGGCTGTCTTCCAAGTCGAGCCATCACCCTGGAATTCCCTGGTAGCTTTTTTTTATCCATGCACTCGCTCGGTTCAGTGCTGTTCAGCTTTTTCACAATCAGCCATAGTCACTTGGTGTTGCACCTTTTCTATACATGTTACGAAAAGGCATAAGGTTTATGAGCTACAGCTCACTTCATCAGAGGCACAGAGACTCACAAAAGCTTATGGATTCATGAAAAAGAGCTATCAAACTCCTTCTGATTTTTGGTTACCCAAGACTCACACAGCAACCCTTCCACAAATGCATCTTCCCCCACTGAAAAGAGTATCTCAGTACTACATTGACATTAATCAGGGCAATAACTTGCATTATAAATAACTTAAACATTTCTAGTAAGTTATAGTAAGACATTACCCTGATTAATGTAAGTTATTCTCAATGCACTGATTCTTTTTTTTTTGAAAAAAGTATTTTTTTTTCATATTTTTTAAAGAAAGAAAGAGACTCAGAGGAAAACAGAATTGTAGATGCCCAACTGTTGGCACTGAATGTGGGAGTGTGTGTGTGTATTTGTGTATACATGCATATTTATGCTACAAATGCTTCAGTGCTGCTCCAATCACTGTAAGCAACTTACAGCATAAAGTAACGTCTATTATGCGTTACAATAACTACAAATTCATCAAAAATATAAACGTATGGCTAACAATAATTACTAATATAGATTCATAATGGTCATGAGGGACAAGTGACAGCAAAGTGCTGTGTTTGTGAAACTTGCCTTTTTATTGCACATAGGCAATAATAAGGCCTGATAACACAAGGTAGGAACCCTACAATGTAGCCCCTAGATGAAGACCGCATGTTCAACCATGCTTCATGAGCAGAACTGAGGTGTTTAAGGACCAGTTAAATTGTGACAAGAACAGAGGCGTCTCCCCTACCTCAAAACATAACCAGTCGGTGTCTTCTGTAGTGCCTATGTGACAAGCATAACCAATCCTGTCATTTTCTTCTTTGTGCCGTAGTATAAATGAGTGTGTTTCGCTTTGCTCCTGGTTCCTCTTTTTGGGAAGTAACCCCTTTGCTGCCATATACGACAATCAACGAATCTGCTCCAGAAGATTTCTCATATCCAGTGACTCTTTGGTCTATTGTCTCCAGACTAAGAACTATTCACCCTTTTGGGTCCATCAGTAAGAATAAATTTATAATATAACATTGAGCAGACACACATACACACATCTCTCTCTCACTCTCAGGACCCTGGATATTTTAACTGATTTGGGCACCGTGATGGCTAAGCCAACAACCTATTTTGGGTAGCTCTGCATTTCCTCCTGAAAGCTCTAATTTTATTTGATTTCCTTGTTGGAGCATGGGACAAGCAAAAGCTGCTGAATGGCCTTGTGTATGTCCATGAAATCTGTTTTGTTCTTCCTTTTTGGTCTTGGTTCCTTCACGCAGCTTCTAGACCAGGATTTCTCAACCTCAGCAACTTGCAGATGGGTCATGCATATTGGACGGGGAATTCCTGGAGCTGAAGTCCACCCATGCTGCTGAGATTGAGAAACCCTGTTTCTAGACTGATATTTTAGGTGCTTGCACCTGGAAAGAGAGATTTCATGAAGCCCTTCCTATCTTCTGCTTCCTAGGACACACTTGTACATTTCTTTCATTTGATCTAGTTGGGGAAGGAAGGGGTTTCTGTGTTTCTGTATTGTGTTGTTGTTTTTTTAATTTTGTAAGCTGCCCTGAGTCTCCATGTGTGGGTTAGGCAGCCATGTAAATTTGGTTAATAAATTAATAAATAAAGAGCACCATTCTCTCACCTGAGGAAGGACTTGTTTCCCTACCCTATGAGAAGGATGACTACTGCTAGTGAGGAAGGGTTGATGTAACTGGATGTGGATCTGCCTTTGGCCCTGTGAATTGTTCCCTAGACAAAGAGCTGAGTTGGTGGACACAGGCTAAAACCTAGTCTTGTAAAGAGTCCCCCTCGGTGTCAGTTTGACTAATTTGTTAGTCTTATCTCTGGCAGGATTCAACGTGCCCATCAAGGGTGCAGGCCCATAAAACTAATGTAGTGAGGAGGCCACCTGAGGGATGATAGATACGGCCCGCCGCTTGGAACAAGCATTAGCTTTATGAACCAGGGGTAATTGAAAGGAAATATTTGTCATTGGTCTCTGGCGGACAAGAAGTTCATGGCAAACTTTCTTGGCTGGCAGCTGGTGGGTGGGTTGCCCATCTTTATGCATACTGATTAAGAAGGAGAAGAAGCATCACAACCAGGCTTGCTGTCCTTGCAACCTCCAGGGGTGCAGACTTTAATTTCCAGAATTCTCAGTAATGGCTCTGTTGGCTAGGGAATTCTGGGAGTTGAAATCTGACATCTAAAGGAAGGCCAGGTTGGAAAAACCTATATTAAGCTATAGCTAAGTGTCCTTAGGGCCACAGTGGCCAAGACACTGGGTTTGTCTCCCGGAAGGTCAGCAGTTCAAGACCCAAGCACCACCACATAACAGGGTGAGCTCCCTGCTCCAGCTTCTGCCAAACTAGCAGTCTGAAAGCATGCAAAATGCAAGTAGATAAATAGGTATTGCTTAAATTGGTGGGAAGGTAACAGCATTTCGTGTGCCTCGGTATGTAGTCATGCCAGCCCCAAAAACACGGAAGCGTCTTCAGACAAACAGTGGCTCCCTCAGCTGCGAATCGGAGATGAGCATCGCCTCCTAGAGTCAGACCTGACTGGCTTTACCTTAAGTGTCCTTAGGAGTCCAAGTGATTCTTTGTTATCAATGGCCTCCCAGAGTCAATGAAGTGACCTCTAAACAAGCTAGCCAGAATGGATCTTTTGTATCATCCAGCCCAACTTTTCTTTGGTTCTTTATATTCATCTTTAATTTGGGTCACAAAAAGAAAAGTGTGAAAATGGTTCTAAAAGGAAACTTAGGAACCAAATTTGGATGTCTAGTAGGCTTCTGGATACAGGAATCATCCATTTAAAAGTGCCATATCATGAAAAAGTTCTTGTGTTCCTTCTTGTGCTTCACATAATAGCAAAAGGACAAGATGCAGAGCCAGATGTAAGTTATTGTCTGAAAGACTGTTTTAGTTCTCACTTGCTTCTATAGAAGATAATATTTGTAGCTAACAGTTGAACTGTGGGGTCCTTGGTGCTCTCTGAGCTTGGTTGTTTTCTTGCAGATGTTTCATTACCCAACTAGGTAACATCATC
>JANHZU010005400.1:272622-285840 GCA_032468055.1 Acrochordus granulatus | reverse complement strand
ACTGTGGGGTCCTTGGTGCTCTCTGAGCTTGGTTGTTTTCTTGCAGATGTTTCATTACCCAACTAGGTAACATCATCAGTGCTAATGGGTGTGGGGTTTGCTCCTTGTTTTTATCAAGTCATTTGCCTTGCCAATGTTGATGTGGTGTGATCTCCTCCCTGGTAGTTCCTTGATTAGGATATTGTTTTTGCTTGATTGTTTGTCTGGTGTTAATCCCTGCTTATTATCTTAGGAATTAAGAAGGAAACAAAAAGATCACAACACATCCTCTCCAGCAACCAATACCCAGATAAGCAGGGATTAACATCAGACAAACAATCAAGCAGAAAACAACATCAGAAATCTCTCAGCAATGGAAAATTAATTGGCTAAAGCAAAGAACTTTAGCCAAGTTTTTTCCCTGTTATCACAGTTTTCCATGCGCGAGGTGTGAAAAAGGTAGGAGAGCATCCAACCAAGTCATAAATATACACCCTGCTTAAACTCCCTAGAGGAAAAAAATGATTTTATAATAAATAAACTAATGTTATGGTTTCTAAATGTGTTATGACTTGATGTGATGAGGAGGAGACTTGATGGTTGTCCTCAAGTATCAAAAAAGTTGTCATGGTGGAGAAAGATATTCTCTTCTAATCCATAGTCAAAATGAGCAATTGGGTTGACAAATTGTTGAGCGCTAGAATCTCTGAGAGGACAAACTTCTTGACAATGTGGAAGGTCAGACCCTGGGAGTAGGTTGAGGCCAATTTTATAGAGGTACTATGATCATCTGTCAGGGATGCTGTAGTTGTATGCTATAGTGTGGAGGGGGGTGGACTAGATGGACACCAAGACACCCTCCCCTTTCACTCTTATTATTTTATAACTCTATAAAACATCCACTTTCACCCTATCCTGATTATTCTGCATGACACATTTTCCAGCCTCCTGAAAGATCCAGGTTCAACTGGGCCATTCTGCTTTCCAAAGTGGACAAAAGTCCTTCTTGTTAAGCTTGGCAAAGCCCAATCATTGAGAGAGGAATTGACTCTTTATTGAGTAGTTGACTCTTCCCAAGAGATGTAATCTAGTCTGCCAAATCGTAGCTTTCCTTGCCAAGATGCAGCAGGAACTTGTGTTGCCAAAGAAATGCTTAGAAGTTTGCAGCTTGTCACTGTTCTTCCTTCACCAGCTGGTCTGTAAGTCTCAGGCAAAAGGAGCAATGTTGGTGGTGCAAAAAAACAGAAAGCAAGTTAGAAATCTCAGAATCAATAAATATTAAATAAGAATATAAAGCAACTTCAATTTTCAGCACGTCCTGGTTGCTAGATAGTAGTTCCTTCCTTGTATTCAGGTGAATGTGTTAAGTAGACTGTTTGACTTAAGATACACACTGTCAGCCCTACTTGGTAGACCAGACCAGGAAATCAGAACCAGAGCAAAGCTTTTATAGACGTGGGTTATAATAACAGAATCTTGCAAGTTTGACTGTGATAGTCATCCTTTTCCTTCTTACACTCCAATGAATCAGGGAGGCATCTGCCTGAGTCACTTCTGAATGTTATCTGGATCTTCTGGATTTAATTTTTTTTCCAAGCCTAGGCAACAATTCCTGCCTATTTCCATGGAGGTCATCTTCCTTACTCTCTACACCAATGTTTCTCAACCTTGGCAGCTTGAAAACAGATGGACTTCAACTCCCAGAATTCTCTAGCCAGCCACAAGGAACCCTGAGAATTGACGTCCACACATTTGAGAAACACTGATCTGTAGCATGTCAGTCTGTTGAAAGGTGGTGTACATGGTCTGTACGTTCTAGTCCTCTGGAGCTGCTAAGCCGGTTCTTGACCAATTCCTGAATCCCAGGTCCCAACAAATGCTTCCAGCAAAGAGTGCAGAAAGAAACCAAGCGTTTGGGCCATGCAGGGTATAAGTGTATGTGGATTTCTTTGAGACGATCAGGTGAGGAGAGTGGGATGTGTGTGGATGCAGGGTTGTCTGAGTGTTTGTGTGCAAACGCTTGACACAGGACTGGATGCATCAGTATCCATTCACCTGTCTTCCCAATGAGGCAAAGTAGCATTAATTGACTTGAATAACCATCAAATGCTATCAACAATGTCTCTTAATACACAATTAGCCTGGTTGATTGGCAGGAGGAGAGTGGTCAGGTGGCTGAGGGAAGCAAGGGAGGAGCTGCACACAGCCGTTCAAGGGATGCTGGGAAAGCATCTTTCACCGCAGCAACGGAGGAAGCTCTGCAAACAACACTGTGGTACCCTGGAGGCTTGTGTATTCAGTTCATGTTACTCTCTTAGCTTGATGTTCCAGACTATAAATGTAGCATTTATCTTTTTAGCTCACTCCAATCTTGCCTCCTTAGGAAGTGGCTTAGATACAAGTAGTCATGCTTGCATGAAGTGTTGACATGTGGACAGTTTCTGGGTCAACATTCTGGCCGGCCAGCTCTTTAGCCAAGTCATCTTTCAGGATGCACTTTCCATTTCTTCATCCACCACCCATCCATCCTAGGACTAGTTTCTATTTCCACACAACCTACAGGCTTGCTTTAGTCATTACACTATGCCACAGTCTGCTTAACCATTGTTTATTGAATGCTTGGGTTCCCATCACACACTAAGCCATCAAACTCAGTTCATAAACCCACCGTGGCTGAGTTCATATGGTTGGCTAAGCCAAAACAGATTCCATGTTATTGTGGTGTGAGAACCCCGCCACAGTCAACGCTCTGGGCTGTTGTTTGTCTGCACTAATTTTTTTCAGACTTTTCCTTTCTTGCGTTGGCCAAACTCCAAGCTTTTCCCAACTTTTCAAGTATCTTCTTCTCGTATCTAGTATGATGACCCCTGATCTGTCTAAAGCAATGTTTCTCAACCTTGGAACTCTAAAATGTGTGGACTTCAACTCCCAGAATTCCCCAGCAAGAATGCTGGCTAGGGAATTCTGGATGTTGAAGTCTCACATCTTAGAGTTGCCAAGCTTGAGAAATGCTGATCTAAAGCTTCACAATGGGGAGAATAAGTTTGCCATTCGTTGAGAAAATACTAATTCTGAGATGGGAAGCAAACAGTTTACCTTACGAAAATTATAGTCAATTCAGAGATATTACAAAAATTCTTAGGAGTTACCGTACCAAAATGTAGAATACAGTCTTTCTGTCTTAAATTAGGTGAGCCTGACTTTTAATCACTCTTCTGGCCCTCTTCTAGAACAAAACTCATCTTTTCAGTTTCATTTTGGCATATAATCTGATTTAAGTTATTGCTGATCTTTGCTGGAGATTCAAAGCATAACCTGTCTGTTTTGTGGTGGCACTATCTAATCACCATCGATCCTAGTATGGAACTACAACTAGTCTTTTTCATCATCATGCTTAGTCAATTTCCCTTTTAACAAATATGTGGCTAGGTGTATGAGTCCCAAGGTTGAATTTCCACCACCTTCATGAGCACATACAAGTAGATGTCTCTAGATGTCATCTAAATCTGGATCTTCATTTCAGAAGGATGATTCATATTAGAACATGGAACAGCGCTATACAAATCCAGACTCTAACCTATCATTCCTGTGTTTCCTTTGGCAGATGAATCGTCCAATCCAAGTGAAACCAGCAGATAGCGAAGGCCGAGGAGGTAGGTGGCTTTCTTTTTTTAAAGACGTTCTTTTGTATGCTCAGCTGGTTTCCTCAATGGATGGTGCAGGTGACACTTCAGAGTTGGGTTAAATCAACTGTGAGGAACCTCTGTTGTGGTTTATGGCTCCATCCTTGTCAGCCCTCCTGAGGAAAGCAGACAGGAAACACAACGAGATGAGCTAAATCTACTTTCTTGTAAGGCAACATTAACAGAATATTGCACATTTGGAGGTACAATCTTCCCACCACTACTTTTTACCACCTGACCAGTATGCTGGGTCCTTCCTAAATTTCTTTTTCTGACCATTAAGCAACTGCAGGCTCCTCTCTCTCTTGATCATTCCCTAGGCAGCATCTTTTCCCCTCTTCCCCCAAGGTCATCCACACATTCCATTGCAACTCCTTTGTCATCTCAGTTACCAACTAATTTCCAATCTATGATTGTTATATATTGTATTAGTATTGCCAGCCTGGTAATGGGACCTTTGACCCAACATATCTGGAGGGCAAGATATTGCCTTCCTGCCCTCAAATTAGCTTTCCAAGGAAGAGTTTAGACAGAGGAGCTAGCATTCTGCAGTTGTATGGTATTTTGTTGTCCCCATTTCAGCTCTCCAGCTCTTGACTTGGTGTTCAAATACAAACTATAATTTTTATCTACAGCTAAAGGCAGCATCCCATGAATCCCACAAGATAGAAAGATGGGAAGAAGCATCTCATCTGTATGATTGCATCAGGAGGGAACACCACAGGATAAAAAATATGTGTTGTATCTGGGTTTGATCTAAAGACAGTTGACACTCACTGCTCCACCAGAATTCTTTCTGGGGGATGGGAGTAGTAGTGAGCCACAATGACACAATCCAGTGATGACCTGCTAAGTGCCACCAAAAGGGAGTCTGGCCATTTAGGAAGAGCAAGATTCCTTTTTTCAGCTAGAAAGTAATGGAATGCAATGAAATTGCAAAACATCTAAACTTTTTTTTTTTCATTTTAAGAGGATCAGGAGACAGAAAGTAAATTGAAAGACAACCGCTAAATCTAGCAGAGGCTTTCACACATCTTTCCTTTGCTATTTCTTGAAAAGAACTAGCCAACAGGGAGACTGCGTTCAATCATTGGCTTCGTCCTGGTTTGCAATTGATGGATGGGGCTGTTTCATCCTTTGTGTCAATGCAAACCTGTGAGTGTCTTAGGATGCAGCCGTTTCATTCTGCCTGGAAGCCCAACATGAAGAATCCCAAGGAAGACAAGCATAGATTTATGGCCATTTCCTTCTTCTCTCTCATGGGGTTTGAGGTCAGAAACAAGCAGTGGGTTAAAAAAAATAAAAGAGTAAATGAACCAAGGCCATTCATTTTGGAATAAAAGGTACACAGGAATTGTCTCCATGTTACAGGAGATGGAAATGAGCCTGAGAAACAACCATATGCCGACTAGACTACAGGACATCCAGAGGATATCAAGCGTGGTAGCTGCCAGGCTGTCACAGCACACTTTGCAATTCTCTGAGAACCTGAAAGTCCGTATTTCCCCTTTCATTGTAAATATGTATCTCCAAATGGCAATTTAGATAATATAAAATAGTCAAATGTGATTCAAACCTGCAACTCTAAGATCCATATCTAGGTAGGTTTTGCAAGTGTGACCACGGCAGATGGAGCTTGTATTATTATTCTAACCTACATATAGCCATTAGTGTTAGGCCATCATACAGATCCACCATACCCCACAAAGCAGGCCAGTTGGAGAGAAACAGCATCAGACCGAGAGGAACCATATTCTCTTAATAGTATGGTGCCTGAGCCCCAAAAATCAAATTAAGATCTTGGTTCTTTGTTCTGGGCCACTGTAGTCATCCTGTCTTTTAAGTAGCTGTTCCTTCCTTTAAAAACAAAACACTACTGGAATTAATTAATTGGCAGGTCTTGGAATGATGCCCTACATTTCCCAGAAGGCAGATTTCATTAGAACTTCAGACAGAACCTATTAATGGTGAAAGCCATCCTACTCTGGGTCCAATTCCATGGAGAAATGGTGGCTATCTCTTTGCTGTTTGTGTTCAGAGAAAGTCTTGAGGGCTATCTGTGGGGGAGGCTTGAATTTGGACACCAGCCCTAGCAGGAAAGTAGATTTAATGGCTTTAGTGGACCCCCAAGTCTCAGATTATAGGGCTCTGAGTAAAATAGGAATGTTGCAAGTCTTTGCATTTTGCAGTTTGAGTAAGAATGGTCCACAGAAGAAGACAGTTTGGTCAATAGAGGTGTCGAATCCTAGGTTAGCTGCAAGCCTTAAAATCCTTTGAAAACCCATGCTTGGCATTTGACAGCCTCTCCTCCACTATAACCCAGGATTTGTTGTGCTGGGACTGCTCTTTTATGCTTCTGTTCAGACTGGTGGCATTTTTAATAGCAGTCTCTCCACTGGCTACATTTAAATTGGCACTTTTGATACTTGGCCATTGACCTTAGAGGCAAGAACACAGTTTGTGGCTTATACAGCAGTGAGCATTCGAGCAATTAAGCCAATCTATGCAAGAAAAAAAAATACAGTTTTGAGGCAGCAGACACAGTTGTGTTGCTGAAACTTATCAGGATGAGCCCTGAGCAGTGTCTGTTGCCTCCTCCCTTTTGAGCTAATTGTAATACAAAGCAAGATTGGAACTAGGAAAGAATTCAGTGATAGCTCATGCCAGAACACCGACTTTCCAGACACGAAAGCTGAACTCATGAGTTCTGCTGGCTCACCGTGCACACGCACGCGCACAGAGAGAAAATTTTAATTAAATTTAAATAATATTGAGCCTTTCTCTCGGCCCCACCCATTTCTTGAAGTGCAGCTTTAAGGGTTTCACCAAAGCTACACATTAGCCTTGGGTTCAAGACGCTGAGAGATTTCCAGTTGACTTAAGAACATTCGGTGGTTGCTGTTTTTGTTCAACAGCTAGAAGTATTTACAGTCCACTTTATTATACTCAGACAGACATTTGCATAAGAATGGAGAATCGACAGTAAAAATAAGTAGGCATTCGGGGCACACCAGAACTGACCTGGTTTGTCATCTGACCAAGATACTTTGGGTACAACACCCAGGCGTCGCGCACAGTGACACCGACCGCGTTTTGGAGAGCGTCTTAAAGTCTTCGGGATTGCTGTCCGCGGCTGACTGACGCCCTCTAGGGGAATACACGTGAAATTAAAAAAACGGGTCGGAATTCCAAATTTTGTCGCGTTCAGAACCAGACTGAGAGGTTTTGCCAGAAGCATCACAAGTCATGAGGAAGGTGAATTATTAATGCCTCCCCTAAGCTAGCTACTTAAATAAATGCGACTATCCTGCCTAGCTGTTTGTGGAAATTGTTTTGAAGAAGCCACTCTCCCATCCTTGCCAAAAAGAACAGCCCCCCAAAGTTCTCTCGGTACGATCATTTCCATTTTCAATTCGAACAAAGCAATCGCGGTTAGCAAAAGATAATGCAGGCCGGCCTGGTTTTGCATGGACCTGTTTAAGGTCTAATTGTTGTTATTAGTTGGTCGCACTGTCAACCAGAAGTTTAGGCAGGATTTGGCATTTTTATCCACCTATTGAGTCCTTCCCAAGGACCTGGGAGAAGCAGATGTTGTTTGATGATATTATTATTGGCATTATTAAAGACACAACAATGTAAAACCACAGCAGTCAGTTCTTTAGCTGGTGCTGGCCTTCACACATATCAAGTTTTTCCCAAGAACTTACCCTAACTCTAGGATCGTGGAATGTAGTATACATGTGGTTATTTAATTTGGGAACGGCTGAAAACCTGACGGGAGATGAGTTAGCACATTGTGTCCATTCCCCAAAACATCCCTCTGTTTGCCTGATAATGGAGGAGGGGGGATTACAGAATCCCAAAGTGGGACCTCCAGTTATACATCCAGGGTCTATTTTCAATCATCTTATCTTACTGAAGTATCTCTGCCACTTGTTGGGGCAGAGAGAGTTAAAGGGTTCGTCCTCCTTTTGCCGAAGATCATCCCTTAGTTACAGTATATTTCCTAGTCTTTTGACTGCACTGATGAGGAACCTGTTGACTCCCAGCATTATTCATCTGTGGTGGGGCTGCTTGGAGCTCCTGGGAGTCGTAGCTGATCAACAGGTGGAGAGTCACAGATTCCCAGCTACTCTTGCTACTTGAATGGCTTGTATCTTAGTTGATTTTGCAAATGAAATTTCTCTCTCCTCCCCTCTTTGGTCTCTCCACCTTCTCCTTCTTCCCCAGTGTTCTGCCTACAGCTGAATGTACACAAGGACTAGTCTTTTATTCCCAGGTTCTGATGCCTGAGCCGGGTAAATAACAATCTCTTCCAAAAGAGATGTAGTCATTAAACACAACTCAGCTAGTGCCAGCAAAAGCTCCAGGTGTCCCAGAGGGAACTAGGAAATAAATTACCCACTTACAAAATGTAATTGGTGAGGGATTAAAAATCAATGGCTAGAACAAGACAGCAGTTCTGGCCAGGTTCTTAGAAGGAGGAGGAGGGAAAATTCCTTTCTATGGAGACAGCCTGCTCCATCTTTCAGCCTATGGACATGACCTGTCTGGACATGACCCATTCTGCAGCAGGGGGGAGGGTTTCTGGAGAGGTCAATGGCAGGAAGATATTTCATAAGGGTAAAACTCATGGGGTGATAGCTGACATCAAGGGCAGTCTGGAGTAACCAGTTCTGCAGGCATAAGAAGACAAAATGGTGGATTGAGACGTGAGGAACATCAATGCAGCGTTCAGATCCTTGGTGTCAACAACCTTGTTTTCTTGAAAGATTTTAAAGGAGTGTTTTGAATGTGTGTGTATGTGAAGCGATTCATTGGAATCTTAGCCAGTGTTGGGCAGTGATCAGGGTGTTGGATTAGGAGGAGAGACTCTGGATGAAATCTCTGTTTGGCGTATTTGAAGATTTTGAACCAGTCAAGTTTTCTCAGCCTGACTTTCCTTGCAGAGTGATAGGCATGGAATTAAAATGGGAAGACTGATGAACACGGCTTGGAAGAAATGTGCTTTCTTGGTTGTGACATATAAATTAAATTTAAATAAGAAAAGCAGGAGTGAAATCAAAATAAAATCAAGAGTTGGGGACTCAGAAGCTTCCCATTTTGGCTGATACAATCTTCTTGACTTGGATTTGCCCATTAAAGAACCATTAAAGTTCTTCATGCTTTTCTGACTTAGGCAGAGAGAGCAGGCACAGAATAAGAAGCCAACGGACAAAATCGGGTGAGCACGGGATACATCCAGTATAACAACAGACCGAGGTCTTTTGAAACCCTGTTCAGAGGATCACTGTCTATTTCGGAGTATCCTGACTGAGAAGCTACCCAACTCATGCGTGTTATAAAAATAGAGATTTCTGAAAAAGAACATCAGCGAGGCCACGAAGGGGCTGTGAGCAGGGAGTCCCTGGGCAGCAGACTGAACATGTGATCTGGTAATAACCACCTCTGCACCGAGAAGAGACTATAGATTGCATCTCCATTCACACAACTGTGATTATTTCTAGCTTTTTATCTAGACCTCTGTGGGAATCCCCAGGGTTGGGGACAAGGAGGTCCTCGTCAGACCCTATTAAAGCACTTCCCATTCAGCCTAGAGGTCTACAAGCACAATACTGTCAAAGGGAGAATACATGTATGATGATATTGTCATGCAAATGCTGCTTGTATGCACTTGCGTCTTGATGCCTGATGCAAGTAAGCATGTTGTATTTTATTCACTGAAAATCACCCATTGATTCATTCATTAAATTTATGCAGCTGCCCCTTCCATGAGAAGAGATTCTCGTGACGAATAATAGTTGTAGGATTTGCACACAAAATACATACTTACATCAGGTAACACGGTGCAAGTGCATACAGGCAGCATCTGCACGATGGCATCATGACATATGCATCATTATTTTGGAAAGCCACATGTTTTATCTGAAGGCATGCGACACGTTTTAATCGGTGACTAAATTAACCCATTTTCTGAGTTTCAGAAACACAAGCTCATTAAATGCGTTGGGTTTGTACAACTTATTAAACCACAAAGAAATGAATTAAGGCTAAGGCTAACAAAGCTGGGCATATTGTATGAATACCTCCACCAGATCATTAACCAACTTGGCTGAGCAGGTTGTGTAAATGCAGCCATGAAATAGAAGGCCCAGATCCAATTCATCTTCTTTTTAGGCACCTCATTTCTTACCTTTTGGGGTAATGGCTAAATGGTTAATTACCTTAATGCTGGAAAAATACATTTTGGGGCAACACGTAGAGAAGAGCTCTGGTCACATCAAAGGCAGAACCAGGGTTAGGTTTGAATTCTCCCTCCCTAAAGTCCCTTTTGCTGAGATGGTTCCTCTAGCAGAGGAATTTAGGAGCCTAACTGGATGGAAACAGCACCCCTGAACAATAGAAGAGGGTCCCAACAGATGAGAATATTTGTACTCAGAGTTGAATTGTGGGGTCCTTGATGCTCTCTGAGCTTGGTTGTTTTCGAGCAGACGCTTCATTACCCAACGAGGTAACGTTATCAGTGCTCGAAGGGAGTGGGTTTGCCCTCTGTAAATTTACCAGATGTCTGTAATTTTCCAGAATGCCTTTGAATTATGCTACATTAAATGTATGGTAGGAAATTAAAGAGAACACTAGATCCAGCAATATTAAACTTAAAATAATAATAAAAAGAGAAGGTTCAAATTAAGTACTGGTATCAGGGCCTGAATGTTCTCCGGAGCCATGCCAAGAGTTCAACGATACCCTTCTTTTTACTCATGATCCAAATCCCTTTGAAGTTTCCATCCATCCAGAATAGTTTAGCTCATACCAATCAAAATTTGGTTTGGGGTAAGTTAAGAGCTGAAGGAAGCCAAACCAGCCTGCCCCCCAAAATCAGGACATCTTTAGAGGATGTGTATGTATTTAAAAAGCAACAACTGTAGATGGCCTCTGCAACTACACAATAGTGCACCCCCCCTTTTATTATTTTTTTAACGTGCAGCATTAAAAGTCGGGAGCTGGGCGTTGGTTGCGTAACTGCAGACTCCATTTTGATGTTTTTTACCTCCCTACGGACATTTCTGCAAGAAAGCAGGTCACAGCCCCACACTCCAAGCAAGTACAATTGTTGTTGCTGCGTCTTGCTCTGGTTTCTAATAGAGAAGCTTTATATTTAACAAGACGATGTATGATCCCTGGTCCCTTAACTAATTTTCTCAGCCTCTCCACGGACAAAGCAATGCTGTGCCGGGCTGTTATTTATTTATTTCCCAGGCTGTGCGCTCTGAGAGAGGCCACCTTATCTCTTGTGTAAAATGCCATTAAAGCCTAACTGCTGGCGTGAGAGCGGCAAGAGACAGATGCTGGCAATAATCATGAACAGGCCATTATTTACACCCGCTCCAAAGAGGGCTTGGTTATTTATGACCCTTGAGAAAGCCAGGAATGGTAGGTTATTGGGGAAGTCAATCATAACCATGTACGAGCTTGTTACTTTATTTAATAGTCTCTTCTTCGCTCTCACACGCATGCTCACGCATGGAGAGACATTTCCCGTAACCTTCAGGTCTTCCGATCTTTCTCTACCTGTCCTGTTTATTGCTAAATCATGGTATCTGAGTCAATTCAGAACGTGACCTCGATGGTCTACCTCCTGCTGTTTTCTTCTTATGTTGGGCCCTGCCACAATTTGTTGCCGTCTCGTGCTTATGTCCTGGACTCCAGATATCTAAAACTCTTCTTCTTATTCCTCCTTTGCCTTTCTCCACACCGAAGAATGACATAAGCTACATTCCCATCTCATGCTAACACATTATGTTGGGTTCTGGCTCAACATTCCATGCAAATGAATCTACTCTGATTTGTAAACCAAGCTTTAATGTTTTAGTGGGTTGTGGGAACTCTGCCAGGGTTGGTGTATTCAGAAAACCACAATATAAATAAGGGCTTGATGATTGATTAAATCAGATTCGGTGCCGAAACAGTATTCTCACTTCTCATAGGCTTTTGGAGGGCAAACTAGGCAAGCAGAGACAATGGGAAAGAGGTGGTTCCTCAGGTAACCAGGATCTGTGCCATGATAGGTTAAGATCTATGTCATTTACAGGTGCAAAGTGGAACCTCAGATTGTACCCAGACACCAACTAGGAGCCAATGCAGCTTGTTTAGCAGTGACACATGGGCATAACAAGAATTTTGAGATAGTTGTAGCTTCTGGGTGGTTTTCAAGGGCAGTCCCATGTAGAGCGCATTGCAACAGTCGCATTATAAGGTGACCCTTATCAATAGAAGAAAATATGTGCAGCTCAGGGTTGAATTGTGAAATTCTTGGTACTCTCTGAGCAAGCAAACAAGCAAGCTCAGAAAGCACCCAAGGACTCCACAGTGACCATTATCTGTAGGACAGATAACAACCATGCCAATAAATGCTTGGTGACCGACCGTTAAGGCAGAATGAAGTATGTCATTGTCCATGTCAGACTCTGCTGAGGCTGTCTTTAAATAGTTGGTTGAAGACTGTAGGACAACAGTGCCCGCCCTGCCAAACACCTCCAGCAGGTATAGCTATTAGTTAAGACACTGGGCTTGTCCGCCAGAAGGTCAATGGCTCGTGTTAAAGACCCAAGAGCCGTCGCATAACAGAGTGTGCTTCTGTTGTCTGCCTAGCTCCTGCCAACCTTGCAGCTCGAAAGCATGTCAAAAAGATAAATAGGTACCACTTTTGGTGGGAAGGTAACAGCATTCCATGCGCCTCGGCATATAGTCATGCCAGCCACGTGACCATGGAAGTGTCTTCAGACAACGCTAGCTCTTTGGCTAGGAAATGGACATGACTGAAAGGGGAAACCTTTACCTTTAAGTAAATAAATGCAGGAGATGCAACAGGGCAACTGCTAATTTTTATAGTGAAATAGGAGGTTCTTGAGATGATGTCACTGATTCTAGTAACCTCCTAATGCGATGAACCAGCCTTGGTCCTTTTGAGGATCCAAAGGATCAGCCATAGCAGGTTTTCTGGCCGGACAATGCTTCTGATCCTCACTTCTTGGGCAGACCTGGTCATCAAAGCCACCACCTAGCTTTCTTCCAGGCACTCTGATCATTGCAATTTTTTTTCTGTTACTCTTACTAATGAGATGTGGCTTGTTTTTAGAAGACAGGAAGCTCTTTGTGGGCATGTTGGGGAAACAACAAAGTGAGGACGATGTCCGGCGACTCTTTGAACCCTTTGGACAGATTGAAGAATGCACCATCCTCCGAGGCCCCGATGGAGCCAGTAAAGGTGAGGGGCAGGTAAAACTGGAGCTATGCTGGCTGAGGAATTCTGGGAATTGAAGTCCACACATCTTAAATTTTCCAAAGCTGGCTGAAGAATTCTGGGAGTTGAAGTCCACACATCTTAAAGTTGCCAAGGTTGGAGACACCTGGTCTACACAATCCACTGCATCATTAAAAAAATGAATTCAGCGTTAAAAATAACCCACCTCAACCTTCTGTGCAGCAACCACGACCAGGAGGGAGATCCTCAAGGAGGGGTCAAAATCTGCAAGATGGCGGGTCTAACGCAGCA
>JANHZU010005400.1:249899-265581 GCA_032468055.1 Acrochordus granulatus | reverse complement strand
AGAGCCAGGTCTTAAGGCCCTTCCGGAAGGCCATCAGGGAGGGGGCAGCCCTCAGCTTGAGGGGCAGGATGTTCCATAGGGCAGGAGCCACCGCAGAGAAGGCTCTGGTTCTCTCTTCTTGAAGGAACCATTTGACCTAGATGACTTGAGCTCGTCTTGAAAAACTAAGGAGGACAGATCTGGTTAGTTGTTGAATGGGAGACTCCCAAAGAATCACCAGCAGTTAAGCTCAACTGGAAGGAGACATTTGTTTCCACAACTCCTTGCAGGGAAGGACAGCAATGAACACTACCCTCCACTGGCCAATACATTGTTAACTGGAAGGAGACTATCATAGATAGTCCTCTATTGGGAATAGAACAAAATACAAGCTTTGATCAATAAAAAGTCAGAGAAGCTGGTTCAAATCTCCTTAGCTGTGATGGTTTTAGAAGGAAGTAGACCACAGGGTGGGAAGAATTGGTAGCTTTCATCTGTTCTCTACTCCAATCCCCATCAGCCTTAGACATCATGACTGAAACTCAAGGATGCTGGGAATTGTAGTTCTGCAACATCTGGAGGAGCACGAGTTCCCCACACTGGCCTGAGTAGCCTTAGCCCAGCTGGTGAGAGTGGACTTTCTTACATGACTCATTGAGAGGGTTGATGAAAGAAGCTATGTCAAAGTTGTTGGCCATCTGAGGGCATCATTGTGATGTCCCTTGAAGTTAGTCTTCATAGGACTAGGACTTCCTCAAGAATGCCAACTGGCCAGCATCCATTTGGGAGTGGGAGAGAAGGCTACTATACCTTGGAAGTCATCCCTGAATAGAAAAGGATGATCCATCTTCAGCAGCAAAGTCCAATCTAATGTTGTCCTTCTCCTCCTCCTCATCCTGTTCTCCTGTCCTTCGCTTTCTTTCTCTGTCTGTTCCTTCCCTTCCTCTCTCCCCATGTGTGTCTTTCTTTCTTTCTTTAAGATAATGCAGCAGCAGGCAGCCCTCATGGCTGCCGCGCAAGGAAGTTGCCTCAACCCCATGGCAGCCATCGCGGCAGCACAGATGCAGCAGATGGCTGCTTTCAACGTGAGTGGCTTGGTGGCTGCTCCTATGACGCCCTCGTCAGGTATGGGAATCCTGCATGATCTTGGGCTAGGTGGGAGGAAAATGGCAGCCAGACAGAATCTAATAAGCCTCAAAACTTTCTCAGTGGTGACTCCCTGCCTCAGGATTTTCCCATCAGGGAAGATGGATGCCCAAGGTGGACTTCTCTGACCTCTCAGCCTCACATGATGGTCCCTTGTTTGATTTTACATAGGAACAGTCCTGAATTGTTGCGAGGAAAGGAAAAATGAAAACCTCAGTAGAGTAGCACATATGTGCTAGTTTCAAGGGAACATGCCTTCCCTGCTATAGGACTTGACCTCTGGACTGATATCCCCCATCCTCCAAAATCCATGTGGCTCCCACCCTGAAGATGATCCTTAAAAACATGGCTGTTTCCCCAGTCTTTCGGGTAGGGTGGTTTTGGAGCCTGACTGGTGTTCTGTTAAATGGGATATTGTTGTCCAGACGTTTTGGATTCATTCTTTATTGCTTTTGTTTGTTTAAAACCACTTTTTCTCATCCTTAGCAACTCTAAGATGTGTGGACTTCAACTCCCAAAATTCTGGGAGTTAAAGACCACACATCTTAGAGTTGCCAAGTTGAGAAACAGTGGTTTAAATTGTAAGCCACCTAGAGTCATTTTGAAGTTGGGTGGCCTCCAAATCGAATATATAGTGGTTCTAATTCTGCACTTTATAATATTCCCTTTCCACTGCCTGCATACTTTGGATATGCACTTTACTCCAACTTCATTTATTGTTATGCTATTATTCTATTTACTGTTGTCTTGCAAGTATATTGAGAGCTGTTGCACCGGAATCAAATTCCTTGCGTGTCTAACCAGGCTTGGCCAATACAGTACCTGAATTTGAATCTAGTAACCAAACAAACTTCCTCCATTCCACAAGGCTTCCTGAAGTACAACTGGAATGAGGACGGGGAGCAAACCATATTAGCCATATTTATGTTTCCTCCCCATTTCCTGCTCTGTGTTAATTTAGATGACCCTCCTCTGCACTAATTCTTCTCTGCCTCTCTCGGCCTTCTCTCTTTTGGGTGCTTTAGGTACAAGCACACCTCCAGGGATCAGCACAGCTCCAGTCCCCAGCATAGCTACACCCATTGGAGTGAATGGGTTTAGCCCTCTCCCACCACAAACTAACGGACAGCCAGCATCGGAAACCATTTACACCAACGGGATCCATCCGTATCCAGGTAAGGTTGTGAACAAACAAAGGGACATCAGTGGTGATGGTGGTGGGTGTATCAGTCTGTGCAAAAGCAGGGAAGAACTACCCATGCAGTTAGCCCTGATGATCTTCTCATCACACCTCTAAATCTCAGCTGCATACAACTTCTGAACTACCACCTTGCCTTGGAATGTTTTAATTGCAGGGACAACTAGTTTTAGAAGAGGAAAACTTCTTTTGCTTGTCACTTGTTATTTGCAACCTTTCCAGCCAACAAGCGAAGTCAACAGGGGGAGCTGGATTCACAGAACAACTTTGTGTTTTACTGAATGAAATTGTTCCAATTATGCAAGCAAGATAAATAATTATCTTATTAGAATGAGGCCCACTGTTCCCCCAGATGTTGTTAAAAGCCTTCTCCCCCTTGTATGGGCTAGGAAAGGGAGAGGAAAGAAGGATGGGAGCTGGCCTCCCACAACATCTGTATGGCCACATGTTGCTCCGCCCAGAATTGCAAGTCAAAAAGGGTGACCAGGTTTCCTCCTGGTAGCTCTGACCCCTGATCACATGCTCTGACAGCTGTTCTCGGATGGATTTTGCTTACTCTCGAACTTCTTCCTTCTTTTCCCTTTGCAGCTCAAAGTCCCACTGTGGCAGACCCCCTCCAACAAGCCTACGCAGGCATGCAGCACTATGCAGGTCTCAACATTGCTTTGCCCCTCTTCCTCCCCCTCCCCATTTTCCAAGAGTCTCTTCCTCTCTTCCTGTACCTTTCTTTCCTTCGGTCCCTTTGCAACCTTTGTGATGCAGCAAGTGGGTGTGAGAGGCAACGGGCTTTACTTGTTTGGCACATTTGGGGAGCATGATGGTGTTAAGGAAAAGGCTGCATGTGCAGCAGACTCTTTGGCCTTCAAACCTAGATCGAGCTTGAGTGAGAAAGTTTCTCCAGAGATAGGGATTAAAAAAGAAAGTGATCATGGATCATGCTAGTTGAAATTCAAGATTAGGCTTCTAAAAGATTTATGTGGGGACAAATTTTACAGGGATGAAGTCTGTGGTTGGGCAGAGAGAAGCTGGATTTACCTTCTTAATTACACAAGATGTCAGAATTCCAGGAGTTGAAGTTCACACATCTTAAACTTGCCAACTTTGGACACCCCTGTCCTAGAGTCTTCCATGTTCTGTGAAAATGCCTTGCATGTTTCCAGTACTTGGCTATTTTCCAAGGAATATCTCTTTCTCCAGCACTCCCTGGAGTGACCAAGTGACTGTACAACTTGGCAATTTCCTTGATCTCCTCAGTGATCCAGCACATTTTTCTCCACAGTTTTCCTTACTTCTGAGCCCCTGGAAGACAATGTTTCATTGGGATTTCTCCCCGCTTCTTTCACTGCAATCCTCCATGTCACAGAATATCTCCTGATCACTGGGAGAGATGTCTTGAAGCATGGGGGGGTGGCTTCTGTGATTGGTAGAGAAAACTGCACAAATACAACAATTCCATGAGACAGGCAAATCTCTAAGTCTAAGTGCTTTGGTCTTTGACACCCATCATCCCCAGCCAGCAGGACCAATGGGAGATGTGTTGAGTTTATATAAAATTCAACACAAAAAAATGAAAGTATCTGGATGAAAGTATCTCCAGATCAACCAACCTATACAATGCAATCTTCTATCGCAGAATTCTTCATATTTCAGGTTACTCAAGGCCATGGGGGGGCTCTGTGCATAAACATTGTGTGTGTGAGAGACAGAGGGATGGGCACGCATTTTCAGAACTGAGTTGGGTCAGGTTCATGGCAGGTCATGGCCATCTCACTTGGGACCATTGGTGTGGTGTCATGAAAGCCAGGTGCTATGCTTGCGTGGGCCTGATCCTTCTGTTTTTGTGTTCTAGCAGCATATCCAGCCGCCTATGCACCAATCAGCCAAGCCTTCCCACAGCAAACTCCCATCATCCCCCAACAACAGAGAGAAGGTGAGGTGGAATGGAAAAGTAGAGTCTCAGGGAGGAGGGGGAACCATGTTGCATAGAGCACAAGGTCTTCCGAGCAACTTTCTGCTTTGACTGAGATCAAGGTGGCTTTCTAGAAATGTGAAAAACCTCTCTAAAAGCGTTAGCGTAGCTCAACTGATATAAAATAATTATATAGGAGAAATGTAAAAAAGGATAGAAAGGTTATGAAAGTTATCCTGCCTTTCAGGGGAACATACAGTATTGAAAATTAGTTCTTAAAAAATACAAACTATGCTAAAACAATGAAAACAGGCTCAAGTCCCTTGTCACTCAAAACTAAAATGTAGTTTTTCAATTGTGGCTTACCTTTATGTATAAGCCAGGCCAAACCATTGGCCATTTCCAATGGTTGGAAACCATTTTTGGTTAATTTCTGGCAAAAAAAAAAATACTCATTCAGGAGAATGGATTCAAACTTCCAACTGTGTGGTTCATTTAATGATTGCTGTAAAAATGGTTTAGTAAAAAATCAGGTCTCGTCACGTGGGTGCCTTGACTTATGACTGTCACAACTTACCATTAAAATTCTGATCCTAATTCCGGTCATAAATTGAGGATTACCTGTAAAAGTCGCTTCCCTTGCAAACTCTCAAACCAATGCTAAAAAAGCACAACAGAGAAAGATATTTGACTAGTTCCTACACATTCAGATCTAATTTGTATGTCATGTGGAAGAGGAACCCTGGTGGGCAAATTGACACCAACTTCAATAATGAGCCACCAGTGACAAGATGCAAATATTGACCCCAGCAGGTGATGCAGAAGGTTGGAGGGCTTTCAAGTAGGTAGGAAAGTGTCAGGAATCTAACACATGAAACAACTCCAGAAAAGAGCGTGAATGATGGGAAACAATGAAAAAAAGGAGGCGGATTGAAAAGTGATACCTAAATTGTAAGAGAAGAAAAGGCACTGAATGATTCAGAGCCATTGAAGGTGTTCTCGTAAGTGTTAGAAGAACACTGAGTTCTGCTAATTTGCATTTTCACACTAAAATAGGGGATTTTCACAGCTTTTCTCAAGGAAAGGACTTAGTTGAATTGGATGTACGCAATTAACTTTAGATCATGAGAATGCATCAAGGCTCAACATGATGTTTGAAGACTCTGATCCTACCTGTCAATTAGGCTCATAAATCTCTATCAACTTTCCCCAATTTAGAGAACTTCCAGATATACAGCTCCCAGATTTGCAAGCTAGCATAAGCATTACTACAACTTCTGGGCATTTGCTGACTTACAAATTTTCTGGGAGATGAAGCTGGCATATAATCTTTCTCCACTGTTCTACACGATGTCCATGTGCTTGCCAAGGTATCTGTAAAATATGTTATGATCTATATTTTTCTCACACTGGAATGTAGAAAGCTTAACATAGGAACCAGTTCTCTCGGTTCATCCTCTAGTTCAATGTTTCTCAACTTTAGCAACTTTAAGATGTGTGCACTTCAGCTCCCATGATGGCTGGGAAATTCTGGGAGCTGAAGTGCACACTCATCTTAAAGTTGCCAAGGTTATGAAACATTGCTCTAGTGTCACGTCCTTTAAATCTCTAAGTGTTGAGAGTTGACTATCTGTGATGGGGACAACATCTCACATCATTTATGCCAACAGTCAGGATGTGATTAAAGAAGTAAGGTTCTTCTGAGCCTTTCAGATGATTCCAGGTGCACAAAACTGGGAAGCATCTGAAATTCCAAATGTCAACAACAATTCCATTCAATGAATGTGTTGTAGACATACAGTATGACTGTTGGCCATTTTAGGTAAGGGTTAGGTGAATTGAAGATCAATACATTTGGAAGGCATCCAAGTGGGGAAGATTTATTTAGCAAATTCATGATGGGGGTTCTTATTTTTTTAGGTTTTTTGAGAAAACATAAATGCATTCAGGATTCCAATGTGGTGGCTTACAAGAAAGTTGCCCAGTATCTGGTGTTTGGTCTCTCTTCCTTTACACAACTTTGTTCCCTTGGTTTTGTGTACTTTTCTACCATCCTAGGTCCTGAAGGCTGTAACCTCTTCATTTATCACCTGCCCCAAGAGTTTGGTGATGCAGAACTCATGCAGATGTTTCTACCATTTGGCAGTGTCATCTCTGCTAAAGTCTTTGTTGATCGTGCCACCAACCAAAGTAAATGCTTTGGTAAGTTCCAATAGACTTGTTTCACGGTTCCCTTAGCATTTGATATGTGCTTCCAACTAGGAATTCCTTTCAACAACAAGTTAGTGCAAAAGATGAAATGTCTGCAAAGGGACATGCAGGGGACACAATCCTGATTAAAGTTGAGTATTGACAGGGGTCAGGCCCAGGCAATGGTCAAGTAGAATTTACAGTCTGAGTCAGAAAATGGGGGGAAATGCAGATGAACAGACAAAGACCTTGTCTTAAGCCCAAGACACTGAGTCTTGAATCGAGGATTTAGATCAGACATAAATTACTCCCTGAATTAATTTCCTAAATAAATTGACTGATAATCACAGCACCATAATTCCATCCAATCTTGTGTGAAAAAATATCAACATCCTGCAAGATATTGATCTTACTGAAATCTTGTAAGATCTCATGTACAAACACCAAAGACTCATGAGATTTGGCAAACTTTTGAGATTAAAAAGAAAGATGTAAAAAAATAGGCTAATTAATTTTGGAATTCCCTAGAAGCCATTTGGATGAAATGGAGATTCCTGCGACTAATACACTACACAACTTTTGAACTAGTTTTTTTCTAGAATATTTGTTTATTGGTTTCTTTGAATAATCTGATGCTGAAACTGAGGTTATCTTCTCAGAGCCCAGAATTCAAATTGCCATATTGGCAGCCAAAATAGTTGATAATAATGTGGGAAGTAAGGCCAGAGTTTGGCAGGTCCATGTTCAAGCCTTCCTCACTGGTGCCCTACAATAATGACAGAGTGTTTATGTATAAATTGAGATAGGATGATGGAATCACAATGCCCAATGATATGAATCAAAGAGCTATCCAGATGAGCTAATGTAAATCCCACTTTTGAGCTGGGACTGCTGAGAACTAAACCCATCCCTTGAAGGTCATCAACGCAAGGAAGGAAGATTGGCTTGGTGAAGACAAGAGTAAAAGACACTCAATAATATTGATAATAATAATTTCTAAATAATGTTTCAATAATATTTTCCTTGGATTCAAAGACCCATAGAATAGGAGACTCTGATATTTCAGGTCCTTTGTATCTATAGATTTGTTTGGAGCTTCATGTTATAATGAAGGTGACCTAAGAGATTCATCAGTACTGAGTGCCCAAGGTATTTTCTGTGAAACAATGACTGTGCACTGGGTGTCCATAATGAGTGGCAATAAAGGTGCACTTTTATGTGAACATTGTCTCTTGAACTTCTGAAAAGTTTTCTTCCCCGACAGAACAAGCTTTCTTTTTCTCTATTTATTATTTGGGTGCTTGAGAATTTCTTTCAAATTTCTCATGATGGGGTTTTTGAAATACCTCTTTTGGTTAGAGGAGGAAGCAGCTGGTGAGGAGGTGACCTGCTTTTTCATCTCTCTGATGGCAGAGAGGCTGCATCCACTTCCCCATGTGAGTAAGTCCAGGGGAGGAGTTCCCTTTCTTTGTAATGCACCAGAAGGGTGAGCAGTCAAGGAGGCTGCAGAAGATCAGGGAGAAGATTGCACAATAAAGCAAAGACATTCACAGAGCTGTGTCATCCATTTTGGACACGAAATAAATGCAGGAACATGCACCCCACCTACAAGAATTCTCTTCTCCTTTTCCAAACAATTCAGAAGCAAATTCTCTTTCATCACATCCTATGAAAACAGGTAAGAGGATATGCAATTTATGGAACAAGATGCTAAGAAGTGTGCTTTCTTTCATTTTTCTCTTTTTACCCTTCACCAATCCCATCACCCTATTGGTCATCTTTCTGGCTGGTGGCTCCCTTCCCAGGTTTCGTCAGTTTTGACAATCCAACTAGTGCCCAGGCAGCCATTCAAGCCATGAACGGCTTCCAGATCGGCATGAAGAGGCTAAAGGTCCAATTAAAGAGGCCAAAAGATGCAAACCGACCCTACTGATCCCTGTTCACCCTGGCTCTGAAAACAGGTAAGGCATTGGCAGGCAATGTTCCATCCAGGCAACCAAGCTCAGGAAGACAGTAGCAGAAATCTGCCTTTCCTCCCAGATAACCAGGAGGCAAAATGACCATCTTCTAATCCTGGGTGTCCATAATGAGTGGCAATAATGAAAAACATGTGACATCATCATGCAATGACTTTACATAGCTGGGTCAAGCATCAGGACACATGTATGTAATGGTGGCAAGTTGAAGTCACCAAAGGCAAGTCATCTGGGTCTACTGTTTCCAGTATCTATTGGGAACATGAAGACCTGATTGGAAATTTTGCTCCAAAGAGAACCTAACAGAGTGGAGAACGATGTTTAAGCCAAACTATATCTTGGCAGGAAATACCTTACAGTCTACTTTCTAAGTTAAGTCCACTTAGTTTCCTCTTTGCTGGGTTACATAGAAAGAGGGATCCTTTTTAAGCCAGAACATGTAAGTGTGTGTTTGTAAGAGAGGGAGAGAGAGAATCCATGCATGTGCATGCAAGTGCCTGCAGAAAGGTGGAAATACAAGAAGAGCCCTCTGGGTGAGGTCAAAGGTCTATCTATTCCACTTTCTGATGACCTAGCAAACACCACTGGGAAGCCCTCCAGCAGGAGATAAGTGAAAATATCCTTCTACAGTTGATGTTCAAGCTCATAACTATCTCCAGTACTGGTTGGGAAAAAAATGCCATCATGATTAGTGGTCATCAATATCATCCTCCTCCGAGAATCTATTCAATGCTTTGGAAACCCATCTACATTGGTTGCTGTCACCAAATTTATGGCCCTAAATTTCATTGTTTGATGACACATTGGGTAACAGCATACTCCCTCTGTCTTCCCTATATCTCCAACCATTCAGTTTCACTGACCTTCTCTGAGTTCAGCTCATGCTTCCAAATATCTGGAGACAAAATTGACTCTTACACCATCATAATTCATGACTATGCTTATCACAATATGGGAAAGAGGAAAGTAATTGCTTCCTTGCTCAGGGTATCATTGATACAAAGTTAGCCACCTATAGAGAGAAATGTTTCAGAATAATTTACTGATGGAAAATATAATTCTGTTTTTTAATGAGCATTTGGGGGAATCGGCTTTATATAGATGTCCAATTAGGTGGCAGCATTAGAAGATCTTACCCCAAAACTTAGCAAGATCAGACTTGATTATTTGGATAAGAAATTCCAGAACTGCATTGGAAAGCCAAGAATACCAACTTGGAAAGATGACAGTGAGAAATATTTCCACACTGTTGCCAAGAACACAACAGAATCTAGGTGGTCATCATGAAAAGCTCGGTTTTAAGGGAACCAAGCTCTGAGAACACCAAGGACTCCAGAGAGGTCTCTTTTTCCTTGAGTGATTTGCAGAGAGGTTCATGATTCTGATTCCAATCCTACTTGAAGCCAGTTAAATTTGAGGAGAATTTGAAGGGAATTGAGGGAATCTTCTCAGTTTAGCGTTCATTTTCGGACTTTGAAAGATTTTGAATGCCAATATGTGCCAAACAATTGTTTTAAAGCATAGAAAGCAAGCCTGCTTTTGGTTATCCTTGGATAGGATGAGCCATTGGGTGTAAATAAGCAAGCATGTGCAAGAAAGCAATTGTAAAGTGTATTAAAAAGGGAGAAGTGTAATCAACTCTTTACTTGTGGAGTCTTTGGTGCTCTCTGAGCTTGATTGTTTTTTTGCAGATGTTTCATTACCCAGCTGGGTAACCTAATTACCTAGTTTGGTAATGAAAGGTCTGTAGGAAAACTACCAAGCTCAGAGAGCACCAAGGACACCACAGTTCAACCTTGCACTACAAATATTATCTTCGATCAGTAATCCTTATTTCCTTTGGCCACCACCACAGGAGTCAGTAGAAAAGAAGCCCAGTCAAGAATGCTGACCAAAAGACCATTGTTAGGTGGTGTTAACAGAAGCATCATATTTAGGATGGGAAAAATGCATTTACATCTCAGTTTAGATTTGCTCATGAGAATTTACATATGCCCTACCTAGAATTATATTACTTCTGAATCAAGATGAGCAATCACATAGTTTTCTTTCTTTCTTTCTCTTTCTTTCTTTCTTTCTTTTTCTCAGAGGATTGCTTTTTTAAACACCCCATTTGCATTTCAGTCTGAGACAGGTTCTTCTAAATGTGTCACTTGGCCATATACAGAAGGGCTTTTTTTGACAATTTATTTCATTTTGAGTTCCATGGTTTCAAGCCAAGTTAGGAATTCAAAGGAAAACAAGGAGGATTATAAACAGATTCCAAGCTGGAAAACTGAAAAATGATTTTCAGGCTTCTATCAATTTTCTAAGATTATGGAAAGGAAGTTTAAATAACAAAGGGATCAACTTGATAGAAGAGATACTGATTTCTTCTAATGAGACAGGATTTTATTTTTTTGGGTACATGTTCCAGAATCAAGTAGGGACACCTTGCCTGTCTTCTGCCTTCCTAAAATAACATCTTTCTGCATTTGGCGAGAAGATAGGACGTCTTATCTACCCGTTGCTAAAAACAAAATCCATCACAAATGAAAAAAAAATGCAAATGACTGCATACAGAAGATATAGCCCTTGTACTTACTAATTGATAGGTGGAAATGCAAATTTAATTTATTCTATTTGAAACAGAAATATAGGATCATCCATCCTGGAGAGGATTGTGACTAGATATTCACCAGAATACTGTTACAGATAGGCAACATCTGGTCTCCCTTTTTTTAGCTATGTTTGGACTGAACCAATTCCATTAAGGGTTATATAATGGAAAGATGGGTGGGAGAACTTTCTGAGATAGATCTAAAGTGGAAGAGGAACCATCAGAAGAAACAATAACAAAAACTGGGAACTCCATCAAACCGATTCATTTTTTTTCCTTTATATTTTTGTTTCCTCCGACCCATCCACTACTGTGTATCTCTAACCAGACCAGGCCAATCATAGCTCCAAGGATGACCCCACAGTTGCCTAGCAATCCTCTAGCTGTTATGGGAGATCCAAACACAAAACTCTCCCTTCCAAATTATCTGAAACTGTAAGTGACTTCACTCATGTTGTCATCGACCTCTCCGATGACGCCATGTGGCCAGTTGTAATCTTGTTGCATGAACTTGACGTTGATCTTTCTATATCTCTGCTTTATTTTTATTTATTATTATTATTATTAGTTCTTCTTCCCACCCACCCCTTCCTCTTCTCTTCTGGCGGTTGTGCAGTGCCATATTGATGCCCATGGTGGATAGTTTTTGGAGTGCTGATTGGTCAGTCTTTTACTAGTTGTGGATTCTTTGAGCCCATAAATTCCACTTTGTCCTCCTTTGTATCTTCTTCTTTTCCTCTCTGTCGTGATGTGACAATGATGTATGTGCCCTTTATGTATGATCATGATGGCTGGATAAACTGGTTGGGGTTGACTTAAGAAATCAGATTGTAGAAGAAATAGCAAGTTATGTTACAGAATTCCCTGTCCTACTCCTGGTATGTTGGATGTGAACTTTCATAATCACCTTCTCTAGGTGTATTCAAGCACCATCTGCATAACTGTCTAGCAAGGGTATTTTAATTTGGATTTCTACTTTGGAGGTTATATCAAATGGCCTCTTCCCGCTCTTACATTCTAGGATTCCCAAGGTTTATGGAAACTCAAGTCCAACATATCTGTGCATCATCAGGCTGGAAAATAATATTTATTTATAGCTTCTACGTTACCCTTCAAAAAAGTATTATCATTGCCCAAGCTCAAGAACAGAAGCATCTCCCGATACTCTTTTATAGCAGTTTAGAGCAAGCAGATGCTTTGTCTGCAGAAGCCTCAGGGTCACTTCCCAGGATTTCCAAGGTGGACTGGGAAGAACTTCTATCGGAAACCTTAGGGAACTTGCCAATAAGTTCACACGACTGGATCAGCAGACCAAGGATCTAATGTGATATAAATCAGCTCTGAGCTGAAGATGTTTCAACGGGTGGTAGTACCTGCTCAACCTTGTCTGAGTCCAAAGCCAGGTTTGGTCAGTACTTAGATCGAACATCTCTAGGATCATAGCTAGATTAGGAGGTCAAAAACCATCCCATAAGAAGGCAAGTCCCTGCCATGTTGCCACGTTTACTAAGATGACGACTTAGTGTGGATCCCTAAACCCCATAAACCAATCTTGTCTTCAGGGAGATTTTTTTTTACACTTTGATGTAAATATATTCAACTAGACAAGGGGGGAATTTAAAATTGACCCGAAGGGAGATGCAAGAGTCCATCTACATATCCTGACAATTTCCTGAATGAATAAACATATCCTGGGAAACCTTGGCCCATTCACACATTTAAAAGTCAGTTGGAGGCCATGTACAACCAATTCTTTTTTCTATGGGATGGAGAGACATTTGTTTATATATTCCAGATAAAAAAGAAATCCTAGACCTTACATATTCTTAGTTATATTCCTATATAGATCCTAGAGTTTATATATTCCAGATAAAACAGAGGTCTCAGAGCAATGTTTCTCAACTTGGACTGCTTTAAGGTGGGTGGACTTCAATTCCAAGAATTCCCCAAGCAGCCATGGCTGGCTGGGGAATTCTGGGAGTTGTAGTCCACACATCTTAAAGTGGCCAAGGTTGAGGAACACTGTGCTATGGACTAGGCAGATTTCAGAATCCAGCTTTTTGAGGTGCAGGCATTGAATGCTATTGCCCTTTGGGGAAGCCTCAAGTAGGACTCGATTCTCCCAACAAGACCTTTTGGAGACCTCAGGAGAAGTTCCTCTACGGCCAACGTGTCCTCCTCTTTCCACCCTCCTTCACCTTCCCCCTCTGTCTTGCAGATTGGATGCCATGCGGCATACGAAGAGTATTCCCCTTGTCCCATGTGCCGTATTCAGACTTGTTAACTTTCTTTGCAACATATCACGGCGGAAAAGGAAGAGATAAGAGGTCAACGCAGAGGCGAAGCAGAGGTGCTCGTGAAAGAAAGAGCTTGTTTTTGGGTTTTTTTTCTTTTTGCCCTTTCTTTTAAATTTTTTCAAATCAGTTGGGACTTGGTTTTCTTTTTCGTTTTGGTTTTGATGATGAGGAGGAGGATTTTGGTCTCTTTAAGCAAGAGAACACCGAGAAGGTGGTTGTGGCAAAACCTGGACCTAAGGGAAAGAGGCGTTGCTCTTTGCCAACTCAAAACTCATGGACGGGAATGGGGCCGCTGTAGAAGACTTTTTCTGTGGGGGGAAATAATGAAGAGAGAAAAACAAAACAAGCATCCCTCACAGCAGAAGGGTGGGACTTTCGCAACAGAAAAGGCTGCGGGTGTGACGCCTGTGGCTGGGACCAGCTTCTCTCACAAGCATTTGATCGATTTTCAAGATTTCAGGATTCGGAAGCGGGAGGGAAAGAAAGATCTAAACCAAAGCTGATGGGTTTGGACCAGGCGTGTTACATTATACCTGGGAAACACTTTTGTTTTCAAAGGGGAATGAAAAAGGGAAATTGTTTTTCTCCGCGTCTGTTTGGGAAAAGAAAAGAAAATCAGTTATTAAGAGGATGTTGAACCTAACAGAAGAGAGAGATATATATAAATAGGTCTATATATCTTTATCCCATGGATTGTGTGAGTAAGAGTCACAGTTTCTGCCCCAGTCCTGGGAGATTGGATTAACTTCTTTCAAAGTCATATCATTCCTTAGAGTTTAGGGACCAAAGGACTATTGCTTTTTTAATATATATATAAATATAAATATATATATATATAAATTAATTAATTTAAAAAACAAAAGAAAAAAACTCAAAGAGGTTTAAAAAAAAGAAGCAAGCAAGCAAGCAAGCAAAACAACAAACAAACAAACAAAAAACGCTTCAAATGCAAGCTACAAGTCGTCTCCAAGAGAAAGAAGTGTGCAACAAGCAGAAGTCACATCGGGAACAGCCTGGCCAAGGCCGGTGGCTTCGTGACTGCATTGAATACTGTAGGGTTTCAATAAGAAAAACTGGGGCTGGGAAGGGGGGTACTATTTATCCTGGGAGCGATTCATGGTCTCTCTTCTCCCCAGATGGAGGCTTAGTTTTCAAGAAATTTGTTGGGGAAAGAGAGAGGAGGAGAATAGGAGGGCTGCCCCTGATCTGCATCTCCCATGTTGAAAAGGAGTATTTGATCAGTGCCAGAAGAGACACAGAACTAACATGAACATCAGTAGCTGTCTTCTGCAGTCGGCTGGGCCTCCTGGAACACCTTTTCTACACTGAGTGTCCTATTTGGAGACCTTTAATCTCTTACATCTTACAGACCCTGCTCCTCAAAGTAAGCAGAGATTATCCAGAGCAAAACTAAATTTCATTTAAATTAAATTCAGATAGGGTTGTTTTCCATGTACTTAAGAACCTTCTTCGGCCATCAAATGTGTCCATTTGGTGGCAACTTCTGGAAGTCTTTGGAGAATGATCCCAAAACTTTAAGGGGTGGCAGAAGATCTTGGGAACTTTGTACCACTCTGATATCCATGGATCACCAATGGCCCTCTAGGGTTTAGAGCAGTGGTTCCTTAACTGGGGTAATTATCCCCAAGGGATATTTTGGGCATATCCTGGGATAATGGAGCAATTTGTAATTGCTTCTTTATGGGTTGAGTTCCATTTTGGGATTGCTGCTGTCAAGACACTTGTCTGGGTGGATCTAGGTTTTGTTTTTTGTGAAGGTAATTACATTATTCAAGACTAGGAAAAAGAACTATTGGGTGAAACCATTTACAAACCACTGATATAAAGACAAGTTTTTTCTCTCCATAGTTAGAGCTGCTTAGAAATAAACCTGAAACATTCTTGGTGTTGTCTCTCAGCCTGATCCTTTATTCAGAATTCCTCCTTGTTCAGCTTAATGTAACTTACTATCCAGTAAGCATGTGCAAAATTGCATCCTTACTCTGTATTTGGGTCTTCTAGTTGCCCCACATTCCAACAAGAAAACCAGGGGTTAAGATTTATCATCAAATCCTGAGACTAACTTATTTTGAATGTATAATGTCTAGCTTTTCAGTTCGCTTTAATATTCCCAGAGTATTACAAAAGGGTTTAGAGTCTAGGAACTGCCTTAATGCATTAATACCCATCTCTCTGAAAAAAAAATCCTTTGAAAAAAGGAAAATCCACAGATGGATAACTCTGACCACAGATAGCCATATTACACTAGTTTTGAGTTCTCAAGTTAGCCAAAAGCAGAAAATTCCTGCTTTAACTAGTGCATCCTTAGAAAATCTATGCATTCACTGCAGGATTTGTCAGGAAAAAAATGGAAAATTTATTGTAGAG
>JANHZU010005400.1:234357-249837 GCA_032468055.1 Acrochordus granulatus | reverse complement strand
GTAGAGGCCAACCTATCGCAATCAAGAGATCGCATTTTAAATGTGCTTTAAGCCCACAACAACTTCTGAGTAACTCTTTTTTGACTGAAGGGGCAGTTGGATGATGGGGTATCATTCATTATGGGCATCAGTCATTAATTGTTCCTGGAAATCAGGCTTTTCACTGCATCCAACCCAATAATAGTGCCTGAACTTTTGAGTTCCCCAGAGCCAAGAAAAGTGTGGAAGAAGGTTTGCCAAGCAAGCTCTCAAGTGGCCAAGCTTGGCCTTAAAGTTTGAAAAGTCTGAAAGAGAAAAGGAAGCTGTATTCATCATACCAAAACAAAGAACTATATTCAAATAACACTTTTATGATGTGTGTGTGTGTACGTGTACACACACACATTTCCTCCTTATCCTGGCACACGAAGGACAATTCCGGAGACCTGAAAGGTGGTTTTGATCCCTTTAGCTATGCAACAGTTTGTAAGGGACAATCCAGGAGAGGCTTCCATGAAAGACAATACCGCAGAGTGGCAGCGAACTCTTGTCAGATTCCAGCATCACATCTCTTGGACTGCTTAACGACTCCAGAGGACCATCTCCTCCACACTACCATGCTCAGATGATCCAGAAACAAACCTGGATGTAAAAAGGCAACTTCTTTAATACCTGAACAAGCACCTTTCAAGGAATCAGGATTTCATCCATGCTCATCTAGATCAGGCATGTGCCACTTCAGCAACTTTAAGACGTGTGGACTTCAACTCCCAGAGGAATTCTGGAAGTTGAAGTCCACGCATCTTGAAGTTGCCAAAGTTGCACGTCCCTGCTCTAGATGGAGCCCTGGTAGCTAATATCATTCTGAGTTCTGCTCCAAAAAAGTTCTTCGTGGACATATCCTTCTCCTGTCTGGCCTTCATGACTTCAAAGCTCCAGCTTTGCACAAGAGGTTCTTCAACGTACATGTTGAAAAGAAGCAGGCCTCGTTTCTAACTGTCCCCTTTTGCAGTTGATTATCTCTCAGAATAGGTTTGTTATAGATGATGAAGAAAGAGGCAAGTAGATTCTTTGCATTTGTAGAACCTTATCTCTGTGTCTCTTGTTGCACTGGTGTAATCTCAGCCAAATTTAATCTTGCTTTCCGTAATCTGATGGAGAGGATGAGGTCAGGGGAAAGGTGGGAAAGAGGGAGGGAAGGGGAATTCAATTAAGGAAGTGCCAAATAAGAACGAAAGACAGTTAAAATTCATGAAGAGCCTGGAGGTTATTTGATTGTCCTTCATGATTCACATTCCCCAATGCGGTCACTCGGCCACTGGATTTCTTCAAATTCTTCTCTCTTTTTTTTTTCTTCTTTTTTCTTTTTTTTTAACTTTTCATGCTTCACTGTTACATTTCCTAGTGGTTTAGAACAGAATGCTTTTTGTAGAGTGATTAGCCTTTGACATAGAAGAGCCCTCCATTTGAAACAAATGGGAAAAAAATCAAAATGGAAAAAAGACAATTGATTTTAGTGACCTTGTGAAAGTGACTTTTTTCTAAAAGAAAAAGAAATGGCACACACATACATGCACATATCCCACAGACACACCCATATGCACACCCACAAAGGTACCCAAAACACACCAAATGTTTTTTAGGTGGGGAATGGTACTGATACTCTATTTATTCATAACAGGGTAGACTGTTGAAATTCAGCTTTTTTTATCCACTGGCAGTAAAGAATAGGAGGTCAGATATGAGCTGAAACCCAACGTATGAAAGGTGCTGTTTCTTCTCAAGCTGACTTTGAAAATCAGGTCATATGACAATGTAAAAATAGGAAGTGGGATCTGCTTTCAGCAGGATCTCCATATCTGCTCAGTTCTTGGGATCCTCTGAACCAGGACAAGTCAACCTTTGAACCGCCAGAGACTATAGGTAGCCTTACTTCAGAGATACTGGAGAAAACTCGGTGGAGTTGTCTCATATTGGGAGGAGAAGTAAGATTTAAGGGATGGGTTTTCTAAAGTTCATGGGAAATTTGTAGGTTAAAGAAAATGGATGGATGAGATGCCTGGTTGAACCAGAGAAAGGCTATAACCTACCAGAGAAACTCATTTTTGTCACCCTTGAGAATTGCTTGGCTGGTGCAGTTGCCCTCAGCTAACAACTGGCTGGACTTTAGTCTGGATCAAGAACAAGGCAAATGTATTATTTCATATTTCTTTCATCTGCTCATCATCATTTCTTGAGGTAGCTTCCCCAAGGCTAGTGAAAGTTGCCAGGGTCCATAGGCACCCATCAGGCTGGAGAAAGCTAGATAAGGCTTTTTTTCCCCCTCTACAAGTGATGTTGTCACCTGCCTTGCAGAAGAACTTTGAGGACCAATCTGCAAAATGCTTTCAACTGACATAACTCTCCTTGCTGTTTCTGATGGCAAACCCTGGACAGGTCACTTGAGAAAGGATGTTTAGAGTAATGACAGAAATTAGAACAGGTGGAAGTAGATTGTATGCCTTGAGTACTCATTTTAGTCCTTTCCTAGTAGTTTCAATCCATTCTGCAATTCAAAATGGTAGGAAATACCTAGCTGGGTAATGAAACATCTATGAGCAAGCAACCAAGATCAGAGAGCACCAAGACTCCACATGGTAGGAAACAGTCTGCAGAAGAGTTCTGTAGGAAACTAATTTCATCATCTAATTTCTTCCTCCTCCAACCTTCACATTCAGTTGGCCACTGTAACAGCAGGACACCACTTCTATTTTCACCATATGTGTTTGCAAGCTCATGGAAGGGGATGTTTCATCTGCAAAGTACCCTCTGGCCATCCAAATAGCAGGTAATTTGTTCACAAGCAAGGATGCCATCATCTGGGCCTGAGGCTCTCTTTCACTCTCTCATACATTTTACCAACATCATAAGTCTTTCATTCACATAGGAGGCCAGGCAGTGTGGAAAAGACAATGAAGAGAAAGATCTTTGCCCACAGTATCTTCATTGCAAGGCCAGGCCTTGGGAGAAGACACTCACTGAGATATTTCCTTCTCCTCCAAGTCCTTCTATGAGGGAGAAATGGGACCAATCCTTCCTTGGAGGGAATGTCAGCTGGAAATTAACTTGTGGCTCAGGCCAAAGATCTGTGATTATATTCCATGCTGAGAGAGTCATGGGAGTTCTTCAGTCCTGTATGGCCTTTCACATCCTGCAGTGTCTATGGATGCTGGCTGGGGAATCCTGGGAGTTGAAATCCACACATCTTTAAGTGGCCAAGGTTGAAAAACACTGTTCTTGGAAAACAAGCAGCCAAACCATAGTTGGAATTTGGGGATGAATCACAGCCATCTTTCCCTGAAGGCCCTTGCTTGTATTTGGGCAAATGAGTGGACAGAAGACTGCCAACACCATTTTTTATCAGCCATCTCTTTCCAACATCTTTTGGCAACTTTTGTCTTTCATCAACATCTTGTATGAGGGTCCGATTTATTCTTCTGAACCAACCACCTGGCCTTTTGAAGGACATTTCTTTGTTCCTGCAAAGCTCCGTCTTGAGGGCTTCAGAGACTACTTGCTAATTGCATCCTCTCCATAACTTTTTCTATAGAGTTATAATTCTCAGAAGCACCCGGTGATACTTTCCCAACTTTAGTGAGGGTCAAAGGAATATCACAACATGAGACAGGAAAAGTTGTTCCACTATCCTCAGCATTTCAGTCTTGTCAATATCTATCTTGTCAACGATCTATCTTGCCAAATGATCATCCACCATTTAGCATCTCTGCCTGTTGTTACACTAGTAAGGAATCTAGGAAAGCTCGTCATAGAGAAGGAAACCTAGAGGGGCTTCTTTCAAAGCCAGCTGTCAAAAAATATTGAGTTTCTACACTACAGCTTTCCAATTATATTCACAAAATAAGATAATGTATCTATAAATTACTGTGGCCGGTCCTGGTTACTCTTGTGGCTAGGCCTGTGCAAGGGGTAACTGGGATGTACAAGAAAATCTGTCCTCTGTCACACCTTGACTTTTGGCCATGGTCAAGGAGGGTTGGAAGGGACAAAAAGCTCCTTCAAAAAATCTGTCAAGGAAATCTGTCATTTCAGCATATTAAAAGCACAGAAAGATGCATGCCATTTTCAGTAATATCCCTTCTTTTCTGACCATTTCTTTTTCTTCTCAGATATTTGATCAGGAAAATATGAACAATAGGTGGAATATGTTGAAGCGCATATTTGTGCTGTTGTGAATTTTGTGGGTTTCTGTTAAGTATTCTCTGCAACTGTTTGATACCTTTAACAATGATGACCAAGGACAAGGAGAATGATACCTCTAATTTCATCAAATCTCTAGGCTTGTCAGAATGAAGGAATCCAAGTTTTGCCTTACAGCAAAGCATTTTTAATGTAAATAACATTACTTTAATTTTAGAAAAAGATGTCCAGGGATGATGGAAATTAACATCCTTGCAGGGTATGGGGCAAAGGCAGACAAACTTAAGGTGCCAAAGCCTGAATGTCTCCAGTTCTATATACAAAATGGAAGAAAGAACATACTGTGGTATCTCCTTGTTATTTCTAGTTTAAGGACCAGAGGAGGGATTATCCAGCCTTCTCAAACATAGGTACCCTCTTGATGGACTGGCTTCAATTTCAAGAACTTTTATCAGTGGTCAGTCCACCCAGGAAATTCTGAAATTTAACTCCACATACATGAAGACTGCCCAAGTTAGAGAACACTAGCTACTCTGTTGGCTGCTGTTCTTATAAGCTATACCCCAAGTGTCCATAGCTCCTGAGCGAGCGATAAAAGATGTGTGGGTCAGAGGTGGCTTCAACCTCCTCATTTAATGTTCTTGATGCAAAACAACAAAATTACAATATGAACTTTCTTTTAAGCTTGAGACCTTTCAAAGCATTGCAAAGCACACTACATGGGAACTGGGCCAAGGGAATGTTACCATGCCATACAAACACCACAACTTGGTCAAAAATGAGTCTGGGGGAGGGGGAAGTGGGGTTAGCTGTGGCATATAAAAGAGAAGAAAGGGTCAATGGAGGGATTAACCCTCTCTGTAAGGAGGTGAGGTCATAGAGTAGCCCTACCCAACAGCGAGGCTTATCTATGGATTCTGTCTCTTTGTTTTACATTTCATCATCCCACAACCATATTGTGGAAGAGTTTAAAGGAAATGGGGCTCTGAGCATGGTGGTGCTGAACCCATTATACATTAATTTGTTTGAAAGACTTTTTAAAAGGAAAGAGCCGGCCCACCATTTTTGTAGCAACTGGAAGCTAGGCCATCAAGTGGCACTAGTTTATGGGGACTCTCACTGCCTCCAATGGCTGACTGGATCAGCTGGGTCATTGTCCAAGCATAAGTGGAAGGAGAATGAAAGGCACAGACACATCCCACCAAAAATGGCTACCTGCTACTGCCATAAAGCACAAACCGCTTACATCTTTAAGGGCTATGTTTTTGCTATTATGGTCTATATGTTAGATGGGATGCAGAGTTGGGCAGGGGGTCTTACTGCAAAGCTACCTCTGATATAGAACCCATCCCATAACCACGTCCTTGCTAAAGGTTTGTTACTCATTGTATCCTAGAAAGTATGAAGAGGGAGACTTTAAATTTAAGATTTTTTTTTAGTTTTATAAAGGATACTGTAAAGAAATATCTATTAAATAAACAAATATTTTGGAAGTTGATAGGGTAGGCTATGCTGAGTATTCAGATGGGATCAATAGGGATTTCCTTGTATCGGATCCCTATGAAGTCCAGAACTGGCCTCTGCAACTTAAATAGTAGGTCTATTAAAACTTACTTTGCTCAACACCCATTGTCAAAAATAGTGCCTAGTGCCATAAAATTAAGTCTTCCCTTCCTGGCTTATTCAGCACAGACATCTTCCATATATCTGGAATTAAAGATCCTTCAGATCAAATCTATCCAGAGAACCATTTTCCTTACGTTAGGTACTAATCCAGATCTGGCAACAGAAACGGAACGCACTTGTTTGTTAAATCATTTGAGGGTTGCAGGCGTTAATGCTTCTACTGTCAAGTATGTCTACCCTGATGCAATGATAGTTGTTGATGTATCTAGGCTTCTTTTACAGCTGTAGAAATACATAGGACCCCCAAGTGTCTTTGCAACATGTTGAAGAGAAGGCCACCTGGAATGAGAATTTGCAGTTGGCAAATACCTTTCTAGAAAGCAAGTAGAATAGATTTCTGCGTTGACACTATTATGGTGTTCCATTCACATGTTAACCTTCTCCTTTTCTTCAACTTCTGATTAATCAGTGGATCAAGGCCTATAACGCAACCCACACACTTGAAACATCATCCTTGTTTTGGAATCCTCCTGACGCACTTGAAGTCATGAGGATCCAGGGATGAAGTATATGCCAAGTATACTGTAACAATAATCTTTCTTGACAACCACATTTATGATGGACATACCAGTGACATACTCATGTGTCTATGCACCTGCAAAGAAGGAAGAGTGCTTCTTTTCCTACATAGCATAATAAATTGGTGCATCTAGAATTTAGGTCACCAACCGAAGTCAAGGAAAAGAAGTCAGTATCTCTAATATCTAATGATATTTGTAAGCCACCATCACCATCAATGTGGCCAGCTTATGTAAAGGACTAGGTTTGAGAAAATTACCCATTTCAAATACACTTTCTCCACAATTGTTGTTCCTGGATTAGCATTTAAAATATCATGGTTTGTCAATTTGGCTTTCTACATGCAAGATATTTCTGTTCTTTCCCTAAGCTCTTGGTTAACCATCTGTTTCATATCCAGATTATAACCACAGGGAAGTGGAAAAAATTGGTTGTAAATGTGTTATATTACTGAATCAAAACCTAAAGAATTATTTGTACCTTCTGCATATTTTCTGTCAGGGTCATTTGGAAGCTGCCATCTCAGAAGGGCATGCGGGACTTAAAATAACAATTACTGTACCTTCCACCACTCATTTCCTGAATCTCACGTTCCTCTGCACCAATTATTTATAATTGTATTGTTTTCTTTCAGCCCCATTACAGTTTAAAAATGTTAACAGCAGGAAGAGGTCAGCAACTATTCCCCACTACCCAAAATGTAAGAAGTTCATACGTAGGGAAAGCAAAACATATGTAGGAAATAAGAATAAACAGGTGGTAAGTATGAATCTAAGGAGAATTGAAACTTTAGCTATCATTCTGCAGTGAGGTGCCTGGCTAAGAAATTATAATTCAAGATATCCCCATGATGGGGAAATCTGAATTAAATGAAGGTTAAGGAAGAGCCAAGTTGAGTAGAGTCTTCATCATCCAAAGCCTGCTATTGGACCAACTGATGAGATTTTCCCCCAATTCCCTGGTCAACTAAGATCCTTGGCCATAGAATGCTCAATCTGGACAACCAGATTAATGCGTCATCTGAATTCCATGTAAAATGATTGTTTGTGCCCAGTTCAGCTCTCTGAATGGCAATGCTCTCAATCTTAGCCTCTTTTTCTACCCTGTCCCCCTCCTAAATTGTTATTTGGGAAGAGGAGCTTTCTTTAGGCCATCTCCACCCATTCGCCCACATACAAACACACATTTGTGAGCTTTCGGTTTCCATTGTTCAAAAAGGAACACTGCCTCCCAACAGTGGAGAGCATTTTTGGCATTCCAATGGATTATACAATTCTTTTGACTGATCTTTCTTATGATTTTCTTGTAGTATAATAAAGACAGACAAATGGGCGTTGTGATCTCTGTAGCTCTGTAGTTAATGATATTCTGCTTAGACTGAAATAAAGCACAGTCCAGTGGGAATTTGACCGGATTGTTTGCGTGAGTCTCTTCTCAAGGGTTTCTCCTCCAAATCTTCTCAAGTCTTCTCCACTGTTTGGATGCAGGCTGCCACCTTATTTAACCAGCCTACTTCAAACTTCACAGTACTATTCTTGCAGGGCAAAGCAATGCCAAGAACCTCAGTTGGCCCATGTTTGGGCCTCATATCCAATCTCTGGGAAATTCCTCAACAAAGCAGGACTTGAATCTTGAAACAGACATTTCCTGGTAATGGCCAGCTCAACAAAACCATAAATATGCTTTGGGGCTTCAAATGCTCAGAAGATATAGCTCCAGGACTAATAATTTGTGTGTCAGAGCTCTTTGTTTGAATCCAAGACAGATGCATGTCTAGCCCCCAAAGAAAATAAGCAGATGAGGCCTCACCCTATCATCAAGTGTTGAGTCCAAAATGCACCTCCTCATAAATAGCTTAGTTAGAAAACGGGAAGATCCATTGTAGATATTGCTTTCTGCTAAACATACTGAGCAGAAGAACGGAACATCGGTAGGTCTCCCAGATGTCATATTTATCTAGGGCGGTATTCTTCAACTTTAAGATGGATGGACTTCAGCTCCCAGGATTCCCCTCCCCAGCATGCTGGCTGAGGAATTCTGGGAGTTGTAGTCTACCTGTCTTAAAGTTGCCAAGGTTAAGAAAGACAGGCCTAGATCCTCTTGTGCTTGACACCTGCTTTGCCTCTGCTCTAATGATCTATCAATGGCACTGCTAGGATTCAATTACCACATTCCTGTCCCCAAATTCCTAACACCACAACTTTGTATGGAAAATCTGGTACTATCTTAACTGCTCTCACCCTTGACCTCCTTTCCTAAGGACCCTTCCAAAGACAGCACAGAACACAATAGACAAGTAAGATTGGGAGAGAGAGGATCCAGGAAGCAAGGGAGCAGTGATCTTAACTCCATCTCCTCCTAGTGCAGAAGTTGGCAACCTGTAGCCACACAGAACTCGAAATCATGTTGACTAAAACCCCATGGTGTTTTTCTGCCATTCTGAAGCAAGGAAGGAATGAAAGAAAACTTAGTATAAGCTGTCACAGTTTAGCAACAAAGCAGAAACAACACTTTTCTACCTCCAAAGTTTATGTCCATCAACATTTGTCATATAGCCACTCCTCCCTCCAACTCACCAAAAAATGATTTAAAATGACCTTGGGTTCCCCAAAGATGATTCCCCAGACCACCAAGTTATAAGGAGGTATACTTCCATTGGTGGATATATGTGAACAGAATCCATTTTCCATATAGTCTGGGGAAGGAGAGAAAGGGCAATTCAAATCTTGCCACATGTTAAATCCTATTCGGAATGGAAACTGGGTTGCTCCATAAATGACCCAAAGGTCTCAAAGTGTAATTGCAATGAAAGACACCTCAGCACAAAAAAATGGAGAAAGTGCGTGTAGAAGGAAGCACACCACTTCTCCTGCATAAACAAAAGAGGAAGATGTAACATAGGCTTGTTGGTTTTGCAAAGACTACACAGGGGCACAAGAGCTACTTTTTTTTCAAAGAGAATTTTAATAAGCTAAAACTGCTTGCTTGCACGCACACGTTCTCTCTCTGGGGCTCTCTGTTTCATTGTGGGGTTTTTTTTTTTGCTCATTTTCACGGTTAAAAATGCCGTCACTGAAAACGTGGGCATGCAAACTCAACCATTCCAACCATTCACAGGAACTGCTCCAAGTCTGCCCACTCAACTCTACGGATGGGCCAGGTGGAACTGCTGTGTCCCCTCCAAAGCTGCCTCCCCCTGGCATCTGCAGTCCAGAAGTTGACAGTAGCTGCTCCCTCCTGCCAGTCTCAGTCTTCATCCGGGCAGAATCCATTTATGGTCTCCAACAACGGTCTCCTTCCTGCCCAGGTCGGAGCAGGGGCAGCGCCAGCACAGTCTGAAGGGAGGGGCTCCTCCACCTCCTCAGTTTGTATAGACCTGAGTGCCAATTACACGCATGATCTCCTTCTGAATTTTAGGATCCTGAGTATTGATATTCGCGTCTCCGACTTGGCCATCTTCGTACCTGTGAGGAAGAGCGAGAACTCTGAAATGGTCTCTTTTATGCCTCCTCTTCCCATCAACCTGATTGCCACAGATCCAGTTCCTGTGCAGAGAAGAGTAGCTTCTCCTCCCATACTGCAAGGAGATTGAGCTTACTCACACAAAGAAAAAGCGGGTGCAGACGTGGTCAGACACAGGACAAACCCAGATATTGCCATGCTTCTGGAGATCCTTTGATGTAATCACTGCAAAGGAGGAAGGGGTAAGCAATGGACAGCAGGAGTAATTGGGCCTTCACATTAATCAGACAAGACTAGTGTGATGTTTCCACCTCTTTCCATCAACTAGAATTTGTGCAAACAAGGAAGTTGGTTGACCTCAGCTTCTGAGTGAGCAGACATGATGAGTAAAATCTCAAAGGAGTGAGCCAGGCAGGTCAACTCAATCTCATTTCACTCACCTTCACAAAGTGCAATGCAGTTCAGATTGCGGCTCTGTAGGAACCTGGACTGGATGGATCGAGTCTAAGAGGAAACCAAAGATCCAGAGTCACACTGTCTTTTTTGGCACTGACCACAAATTTCCCTGCCTTGCCACACGTTGGTTTCTATTCCTAAGCCCCCCACAGGTGCTCTCCCTCGAAGAAATGGGCATTTCCCTGTGGCGAAATGAATGTGCAGTAAAAAGAAGACAATCCTTTGGAGAGCTGATTATGAAACCCAATGTGGCAGGGCTAGGCAAATCAAGAGATCTGCATAACCATGTAAAGATGCATATATCCCTATAGAATTACCTGAGGAATTGTGTTCATTCGGTTGTACCTCTGTACCAGCTCATCCTTGGAGGGCATCCTGTGCTGCCCTTTCCCCATCCCTGCATGGACAATAAAGAAGATAAGAAATGGCAGCTATGGGAGATACCAGGACTGGCTGGTCTTCTAGCTGCAAGCAATGGGCACTATTAGTCACTGATGCAAAGGTTTGTGGAAAGTGGAATAATAGAACAGAAAACACGGTCAAGAGAGAACTTACATCTCTACAAAGTAGTGGATCAAGCATCCTTGACCTAACATGTGGCTTCACAACAGATTAATTCCTGCCTGCCAAGCATCCTATTTTTAAATCCTTTAGTTTTAAAAAATGAGCTGGAAGCTCACACACTGCAAATCCAAACACCAGCCTTAAGCATTTCTGTATCCCACAAAGACCTCAGAGGCATTCTCAGAAAATAAAAGATGGCCTGGATACAGCTCCATCATTTGTGGTTTTCCAATACATGGGAGTTTTGTAATCAGCCATACCCAGCGTTTTGTGAGAATGCCCCCAATTGAGCAACATTTCAAGTGTAGTGACCATCTCAAAACATTTGTAAACCTCTAAACTAGACAAAAAAACATTAGGAAGAAGACAAAATGGCCTCTCATCTATTTCTACGCCTTCAGACCTTAGAGCAGGATTACCAAGTCACTGTACAATTCAATCTATAAATCTCACAATATCTCCTACTCCAATTATTTAACAAAACTTCATAAATAGCAGTGGAGAAGAAATAGTTTTATCTCACATTCTCTACTAATTTGTGGGGCAAGATCGAAAAATTCATTTGGTCTGTGGATGGCACCCAATTAGAGCTACTCACCATCAAGCCTTCTTCTGTAAATCCCTACTCATGAATAAAACTTAAAGGCTTCATTCATAAAATATATTTAACCTGACTGCTGAATTAACCCATGTTCAGACTTCATAATACACTGACCCTAAACTAAGCTGAGTTAGTTAACAACAAGCTCAACAAGCTGAGCTCACGTAACACATTCAACTACAAAAAAAGGTTAAAACTAATCTAGCATAGCACGTTCTCACCTGCGACCACTGTGGGATGATCCCCATATCATCTCACTCCAGAACAACATAATATAATTGTTGTAAACTGAAAAGTGGGAAAGGGAACCATATCTATAGACATCTATTCTTTGGAGGATGAAGGCATTAAAAAGAAAGCATATTGTGACACATGTTCAATATTTTTGAATTTTGATCCAACTGCTTAAAGAGCCAGCCAATGAATTGAGTGGAAGGTGGGGGCTATCATATCTATTCTTAGTTTTTTTTAATTAGATGATAAACAAAGAAACATGGAGTTAAACAGAGCTTTTCCTCCCATTTTGTTTGGGTAGCTAAACTCCAGATGTGTTTCTCTTGATTGGAAGAATAAGAATTGAGTTCCAACCTATCTGCAGGGCATCAACCTGAGGAAGCTGGAATAAGTACAGTAAAAAATAAAAAATAAAGAGTCTGGGAGCAGCTGAAAGACCAATCATGGCACCTGAAAAGTAAATCTCTGTGATACTGAACAGGCATCAGATTAGTCTGGACTGTGTGCATGGTTTTGTTGGGAAGTTCCCTGCCAGTCTTAAAACAAACTTTCTCCCTGAGACGTATCATATCCCAAATTTGATACTCACAGCAATGGATAGCAGAAACCACCCATTCTGACGGCCTCAAATTGCCAACCTGTTCCACACATACACAACTTTCTCAAAACACAATGGAAGGAAATAATTCTCAAGGGCAGAAGAATATATCAGAAGAAGAAAGAATCCTAGTCAGCAGGCAGTGCCCACCACAAAAGGGAGAAAGAAGACAGTCCCTACCAGATCCTGGCCATGGTTAGGTCTGGCTGCAAGCAGTGTTCAAGACACTAAGATGTCCACCAACAAATCAACCCAGATGTGTGGAGTCAATGGTCCCTTCCCCACCCCCTGAGCATGTGGATGAAAAACACATGGGAGGGGAGGGAAGGGGTGAGAGCGGCTCTTGGATGCAAGGCAAGCACATGTGCAGGACACGAGGTGCACTGACAGATGGAGCAACAATGACAGAGCCGCTTACCTGAATATCCAAAGGAAATACTGGAGATGGGGCTCAAATAGATGCCTTTGCCATAGGCTGCTCCATGCAGCTTGCAGAAAAACACCAATGTGAGCCAGAAAAAACAAAACAAAAAAAAATAGGCTAGGGGATAGGACACAGGACGGTCTGGGCACTGAAAAACTGTGGTGTGTCTCTCCGGCCTAAGCAATTATCTGGAAACATTGCAGTTTCTCCAGCCTGTTCCTCTGACTGCAGAGATCCCTGCTATGAGCTGTGAGGCTCCATTCTAGGCAGCAGTCAAGCACAGATGAGATCTTCATCTGCTGGGGTGGGGGTGGGGGTAGATAGTCTTCCTCTGAAGTGAAAAGCAAAAGGCAACTCAAGCTATCCTACCTACATCAGCATCTAAGTCAGTCTTCCGTGCAGGCAATGGGATGGTGCATCCCACCCCACTTGAAGACAGCCTGATAGTGCATATAGGGAAATGTGGGGCCTTTTTTCCAATGCTGCTACCATCTCTCAGCATAGGCCATACAAGGTTGTTGCCTCCACCTGCTTAATGACAGGGCCGGCCCTGTGCATTCAGCTAGACTTTTCAAATTAGACAGCAATTTTATTTATTCATTCATCAATTTAATTTCTATAGCTGCCCAACTCATCCAAGTTACTCTGTGGCTTTCCTGCAGGAGAAACTATGTGGCTGAAAATGAAGGATTAAAACTTTTAAGGGAGGGTGGCTCCATAGGCAGCAGGAGTATGCAGCTACATAAGAGAGGACGGTGTAACGAACTTCTACCTCTTAGCATTTCCTTCTTCATGCTATCACCTTTCAAAGTAGCCAAGCTAAGAGCTGTTCTTTGATACCTCTGGCATTACATGATTTTTCCAGATCTTTTTTATGAATACAATATAATTTGCCCCCCAGATGTCTGCTGGGGCTATTCACTGTTGGGCTCGTACAAATAGAAGAAATTCTCCCTTAAGAGAAGGGCTAGTTGCTGTGAGGACAAAATAGGGCAGGAAGAACTATGCATCAGCTTGAATTCTTTAGAAGAAACAATAAGCATAAATAAAATCCTACTTTGAAGGCCATGACACACTTGCATGGAAGAATAGTATGTTTGAGTGTATTTGGGAAGATGGGTCTACTTATTTCAACAAACACAAAGTGCAAGGTATTTGCAGGGTAAATGCAAGGATGCAAGGCAGTTAATCCATGTCTAGTTGCTGCAACCTGTCACACTGGCCTCCAGGACTGGCACAAGACCCTGTTGCATTGAGCTGCACAATGCCATTAGAATGGCACTGGAGAGCTGAGGCTAGTTGTAGTTCAGCAGTGAGCCCTTATGCTCTACTAAGGGATTCAGACTGCTGCAGAGTTGGCTGAACAGTGGCTCTGGGTCCAAAAAATTACTTGTAGAGAATATGGCCCTGGAAATAGCCAGAAGTATCTTTGGGGTGTGGATTGGGGACAGATATCCAGAACTGCCTATAGCCAATGGACAAGAAGGGATCCCAAATGAAGCAGGGAAAGTTGGCTGGCTAGCCGTGATATTACCTGAAGAATGGGGGGAAGGTCATTAGCCCAGGATGCCCACAGCCTCCAATAATTCAACCTGTCCCACTGAGAACGGCAGGAACCTGCCACAGTCCTTTACCTGCAATTTGGTGTAGGATGCATTGACCAGCCCATTGCGCAGAATGGAATGCCAATTCTCAATGTGAGACCCACTGCAGGGGGAAAGAAACGCATCATTTGCCAGTCCTTTCTGCTGCCACAGAGAGCCATGTCTGCAAGCATTCAAGACATTGTGGAAGGGAACACATACAAGCACGCACACAAACGCACATGAAGCTACATTAATCTGTAGAAACTGCCTGCAAAACAACTGCTTCCTGGACCTCTCTGTATCCAAAACAAAGTAAAGAGAGAGAGAGAGAAAGACAGAGAGACAGAGACAAAGAAAGAGAAAGAGAGAAAAGGAAGTAGGGTGTAAAATCTATTTTAAAAGCAAAGAGTTGAGGATGAGGAACTTGTAGTTTTCAGGTTCTGACATCAACAAAGACAAAGAATGACATATGATTGTAACAGAATCTGCCAATTATGGCTGTAAGTTGTAAGAGTCATAAAACAGGTCAGTCATGAAACCAGCCCAATTTTATGCCATTTTGTGCAACAGGCGTCGTTAAACAAATGCCCATGGTTTGCTATGACTGTAGTTTTACCAAAAACCAGAAGTGCTGATTTTTGGCAAAACCATTATAAAATGCAGTTATGTAACCATGGGACATGGCAAATGGCCATAAATGAGGCCATGTGGCTGAGTACATTGGTCACATGACCATGGAGGGGGCCTGACCATTGGAACTTTGAATCCAGGTCATAAGTAGTCCCAAAGTAGTCCCTCATAACTTTAAATAGTTGCTAAATAACCAGTCATGAGGACTACCTGTATTTCAGAATAAACTTAGTGCTCCATCTTCTCTGTGAAGAGGCACAGTGGCTGAATGATTAAGATGCTGGGCTTGTTGGGCAGAAGGTCAGCAACTCAGCAGTTTGAGACCCAAGAACCACCGTTAATGGGATGAGCTCCCATTACTTGCCCTAATTCCTGCCACCCTTGCGGTTCAAAAGCTGTAAAAGTCTAAGTAGATAACTAGGTACCATCTAAATTGGTGGGAAGGTAACAGCGTTCCATGTGCCTTGGCATATAGTCATGCCAGCTACATGACCACAGAAGCGTCTTTGGACAATCAATTGTGAATCAGAGATGAGCACCACCC
>JANHZU010005400.1:155512-172979 GCA_032468055.1 Acrochordus granulatus | reverse complement strand
TTAGTGTAGCCTTACAGCAGAGAAGAATTAACTCAGCTGGTTGGGTTTCTTATCTGGTCTGCCTGGAAGGCTGACAATAGGAAACCAGAGTAAATGTATCCAGTTGTCAAGACTGTATAACCTTTATCCATTTTTTCCCTTTGGAGAAATATAGTTAAGAAGACACTTTGTAAAAATTTAACGTTCAGGGTGGTAAGCAGTGGCTAGGGACTGGGTACAATGGAAGCAAGCAAGAAATACATGCATAAATAAAAATAAACTGGAGGTAGAACTCTTCCTTCCCTGCTCAGCTTCCCTCAACCTATATCCCCCAAAAAGAAGATATTCTCAAAACATAAACCATCAGGGTTTCCCTGACTCTCCTAGGAAGAGGTATTCACACCTACCTTTAAATGGATCGTTTGTTTTCCTAGATTCTGCCACTGGGACTTCGGGCAAACTTTCTTCTACACTCACTGAAGCCAACAGGGAGCTGTCATCCTCCTTTTTGCTTTCTTCTGCCAACTCCTGATACATTTTGGGAACTTCCAGAGTTGCCATCTTCCTGGCAATGGTTGGAGAGCGCTTCTCCACAGGTGGAGAACCTGGGACTGAAGTCTGCAAGAGAGCCTGGCTTCTACGGCCCTGCTGTGGAGACACACTAGGACTGTCCCTTTTGGCCCATATCTGACCCTCAAGGGCCACTCCTTCCATCTCATCAGCTGGCTTGGTTTTGGGTAGAAAGATCTTACGACGGGCCCCAGATGCCAGCTCCTGGGGTGTGGCACTTGGCAGAGCTGCTGGGGTCTCACTAACAATCTCAGGAGAGGGAAGATGAGGGAGACCTGCAGGTTCACCTCCAATGCTCCCTACCACGATTGAAGGAACACAAGGTAAAGGAGGAGACTCCAGTTCAATGTTTAGACTCTTCTGGCAAGCAAGCAGTTCTTGGTTGATCATTCCTGTGAGTTTTCGAGAAGTCTTGGGAGTCAGTTGCAAGTTCTCAGCACTTTGGAAAAGTTGATTAGTCTCAACCTGTTCAAAGATCTTCCTTGAGGTCCTGGGAGTTAATCCTGCAACGCCCACATCTGGTAGATGTTTTGGAATAGCACTTAATGGAGTCTTCTCCTCCACAATCTTGGCTTCTTGCTTTGGGCTGACTTTGCTTTTCTCTGACTCAGTGGTGATCTTTAAGAGCAAAAGCAAATAATTTTTCAAAGAAGAAACAAGGTTGTTGTGCTGCTCTTTCTCCACTGGTTGTTTCTCCTCCACTACAGTCTCAGGTTGGGGAGAATTCTCTATTAAAATAATATCAGAACCTATTTTTTCCTTTTCCTTATCTGTAATCTCTGTCTTCTTGGTATAAGTTTTAGGCTCCCGCTTATCTTTTTTACTCCTTGGAGGAACCAGGAATTCTTTCTGCACACAGGCTTCCTTGTTTACAGTGTGGGTGTCTTGCTGGCCTGGTTCTGAAGCCACCATCATATCTGGTTGCCGGGTTTCTGTTTCTCTCTTAACATCTTTTAGCAAATGGGCTACAGATTTGTTCCTCTCATCAAGATCTTCTTTAACTGGACAAACCAGAGCTGGTTCCTGGGTATCATGAAGCACAGGAGGTATCATCACTGTTGGAGCTGGAGGAGAACCCTCTGAAACAACTTGAGAAAGATATGGGGTTGTTATGGCAACTTCTGGGAACACCAGTGATCTTTCTACTCTTTCAGATGATCCCTTCTCCTCAGGCATTAAATGCATTTTGGGGCTAGGGGTATTGTCTCTCAGTAACCTAATGGTTTCTTCTTGCTCTTCTTCTTTCATGCTTTCAGTCCAAGGAACAACTTGGTCCAATTCATCCCTGGGTCTGTCCTTAACTTGGGTTTCCTGACTTGGTAAAGCAGGAGTAATTGGCTTTTTACCGTCATGATTAGGAGGCAATCCACATTCGATTTCATTCTGGCCCAAACCTGGAGAATACTTCCCCACATCTTCCTTCTGAACCTGATTCTCCAGCCCATTTGGCAGTGGGACATCAGAAGAAATGACTGAGAGGTTTTGAGAAGTCACTGGATGATTCTGGAAAATTGCTGGCTGGTGATTTTCCAGGTGTAGGGTCCCCATACTTGAGTATTGGATTTCTGGGCTAAGACCAGATTTCGTCTCTGACCATTTTATTCCTAAATCTCTGGGGACATTTTGTGTAATTGAAAAGCAAGTGGTGTCCTCTTTTGCTTCTTCCCAATGCCCAGAATTTGGAGACTGCAAATCCCAGGCGATGGACAAGCTTGATTGAGAATTTTCTGATGCCTGCAAAAAAATACATGGTAATTGTTTCAAAACTATTAGTCTTGACCAGCAAACCCTCCTCTCCCTTTCAATTCTGCATTTGAAAAATTTGTATTTGCAAATTTGTTTCCTCTCTCCAATCTTTCCCTTTGGACACCTCTCTGGATGGAAAATTACAGCAGAATCTAAAAAGTTTTGCTTTTATCTTTGTCAAAAAGCACCTTTCCCTTGTCCCCATCTGCTCTTTGAAACGTTATGCATTTTTTGTTTAATTCTTAGATGTTAATTGCACTTGGGGAGAAAGCTAACCTCAGAAATAATTTGGATGATGATACCTTCAGATATTAGGAGAAGAGAAAACTACATTCTGTATCTGAAATAGAAGATTATGTTTTTCCTCCCCAATTTCAACGTGGGGAAGTCTGTTTTTCCCAAATCCCCTTAATAACCCTTTTCTCTTTAACATTTGATTCCGAGGACCCAAATTAATCTTGCTGACAACTCTTAAATTCAAGAACAAGCAACTCATGACATCTAAGCCCTTTCTGAGCACCTGGCTCAAAAGCACGCATGAAGGCTTGGCTTACACACAGCACAATCCCAAACAAGCCACTGAATTAATCCTGTTTCTGGTTTGCACAATATATTGAATGGTAAAGTGGTAAACAAATGAACCAGCTGGGTTTGCTCAGCCTGCTATGCACCAAAAGCACTAGCCCAGGTTAAAACTAAGCCTGGCATAATATATGAATAAAGCCTCCAAGCCTTTAACTGGGGTTATGCAAATCCCAATTTAAGGTAAGAGATCACTGCAACCTAAATAACTGACAATTACACTTTAGCTGCTGGGAGCTACTGTGTTAGGTTAGAACATCCTCACAAATCAGCAATGCTATTTGACAACTGAATCAGTTGGGAACTTGCCAACATGTGTAGCATTCCACCTCCTCCACAATTTCTCTATTAATACAGAATCCTTCTCTCTTCAAATGAAAGGCATCCAGCAATCTTGGGGCATCCCTGGTTGCAGCATATTTCTTTACACAAATGTTGCTTACGCAATCTTTTCTGCATCTACTCAGAAATTAGCCCTACAAACTCTAATGCAAGTCAGACTATCCCCTGCATGGGAGACCTTTACGTTGTGTTTTAAGAGTCAGTAGTTAAACATGGCTAAACTGACTTCTTTGATTAAGAAAGGAACATCAACTATTTTTGTAAAACCCTTGATGGACATTGTGCTGAAAATGGACAAAAATGAACTGTTCATCTTGGGATTTACTGATTAAAAGGAGTTGTTTATGGAAAATGGGAATGAGGATATACAATTTGGGAGGACAGAAATGTAATACAGGTAGTCCTGGACATCATTCATTCAGTGACTATTTGGAATTACAACAGCACCGAAAAAAGTAACTTACAACCAGCGCTCATACTTACAACTGTTGCAGCATCCCCACGGTCATGTGATCAAAATTTGGGCACTTGGCAACCAGCATATATTTATGATTGCAGCATTCTGGGGTCATGTGATCACCAGCTGGCTTCCGACAAGCAAAGTCAATGGGGAAAGCTGTATTCACTTAATGACTGTGGGATTCACTTAACAACTTCAGTGATTTGCTTAACGGGTATGGAAAAAAGTCATAAAATTGGGTATGACTCACTTAACAACCATTTTGCTTAGTAAAAAACGCTCATCCCAATTGTGTTCCTAAGTCAAGGAGTATCAATCACTATATTTATAACTCGTGCAAAGAAGATTGGAAATCACTTCTTTAGATAGTTAATTTCTGGGACGATGCCACATAGACTATTTCTTTTACTCTCTTATGAAAGGAAAGAATTGTCGCTGAAACGCTTTAAGCCCTTCATTTATTCTTCCTATGGCTCTCGACCTTCACTTTATTAGGTTCCTTTTCGCCTTTGAACAAGTTAAGGTCAGACTTATTTCCTTACAAACATTTAATGGTATTAAGCAGGTCTTTAAAAAGTGCTGGTTCATTTATACTCTGCACTGTGGATATCTGTGGCGCGCTTGCAAGTTTCGTAGTGTCACAAGCCAGGTGGGCATTCGTGGCTTCCCCGCCAACAGTGGTCCTCAGCCCTCTTAAGCCTGGAATTAGCTCCCCCACCAAGCCTTCCATGGTTGTGCCTGTTCCCGTTCTTAGCTTCACGTCTTCCTCAAAGGCTGCAGCTCTTCTGCATCTCCTAAAATGGTGACGTGCCAGACAAATTCCAAAAAGACTGCAGTCCTATCACCAGGACACGCCCAGGTGCTGAAAGCTGCTCTAAGAGGCCGATAAGAAGAAGGAAGTCAACTGAACAGGACCAGAAGCTCTGCTGAGTCTGCTCACATACCAGGATACCAAAGCAAACTTCTGCTGTTTGCAAGAGGAGGGTCGTGTACGGACTGGATGAATTATCAATTGTTATTATAATTTTTGAATGCAGTAAAAGAATTAAAAATGGGAAAAATAAGAAAGAGAGAAGATAAATAATAAGAATGAAAGGGAAGGGGAAAAACTCACTAGATTAATTATCTACTTGGAGGATCTGCCGTATTTTGGGGATCAGGGGCCGCATTTAGCTTTTGAGTGACATGTTGAGGGCCACATTATAAATTATGAGTGGCCCCAGGACAAAACAAGATAATTCGACTCCATTCCAATATCAACAGCATTAAAATTCATCAATGTTCCCTATTAATAGCTAGTGATAACTTATCATGTACAGTATTCCCAGATTTCATGCACATGAAATACTATAATGCATCAAGCAAGTTTGATATATTGTGGTATTTTATTGGTGGTGGTTTGCACCTAAAGCTTTCAGGAGTTATGTGTGGCTCTTGGGACTTAGTTTTGTATCTCTAAAATCCTCAGAGAACAAAACAGGTGCATTAGTTTGTTTTCATAAGACTCCTAAATGATTTAGAAGGGGGGTGTTTGTATAACTATTTAGACCAGATTAGCCATACAAGCAAATAGTTGTCTCCAAAGTAAAATATTCTTTTAAACTATTGGGACCATGCTTTTCTGCAAACCGATGGAAGAAAAATTAAAAATATAACAATGATTGTGATACTGTATTGATGATACACTATAACAGTGCCTTATTCAACAACAACTAGCCCCAAGACCAAAATCATTCTCAAAGATTTATCCAGGGCAAAGATCCTGTACAATGTTAATTAGAAGCTTCCCCTTGGTTTCAATGCACTCTTTCATAACTTATTTTTTCGCTGGGGATGTGACCTTAAGGGGGGGTGATCCTTAATTATTCACTTCCTGGTAGAGAAGGGTTTTAGTTACTTGTCTCCTCTTCTGTTCTTGGGATAAAGATATTTGGGCACTCAGTTCTGTATCTGAAAACAAAGGACATCCCAAAGCCATACATCTGCCCAGCTTTGGAATGGAAGGGCCAATGATCTGACTCAGGACAAACAACAACACCTGTTCACATTCCAGAGGTCTGCCAAACCTCCTGTGGAGGTCTGAAGTTCCCTGGCAAGAAAATCCTGCATCTTCTAGAAAATGAGACATCCTCCTTCTGCAGCTGTTTGGGTTGGCCCCCCACCTTCAGCCTTCCACATCCAAAAGGAGCCCATGATATGCCTCCCACGCTCTGGCAGGTTGCTTGACACACCATGAAGCCCACCTACACACCTCCCACGCCTTGGCAGTCTCTTTGGATGTCTAGATAGTCAGGAGCATGAACCCCTGCAGCACATAGCCCTGCATTAGGAAACTCCGAAGTGAGAAATGCATGCATAGATCCCCACCCCTCTTTCCTATTGCAGATTCATATGGAAAACGTGCATCAAAGTGATGGAAATAGATGCTGGGTGACCTAGCCTGATGAGTGTCAGAGACAGCTGTGGCCAGGCCCACAGGCACTGTAAAACGCTGGTTGGCCTTGGAGTCAGAGTACAGCTTTGAGCACTGACTCCATACTGGCCTACATACAAACCAAAGCTGGGCTTGTCCCTCACTCCATGACTGTATCTGACCCATATGGTTGCCAGCTGCCAAAGAACAAAAAAGCCAGCTACCTACCATTCTGGGGTTTTAAAGTGAGGGATCAGTCCTGGCCCCCCAGAAAACCACCCTCATCTTTTTCTGGCCTGCCAGCTCCTGCATTTCCCTGCTATAAATAGCTAGCAGAACTTGGGCAGTTGCTGATGAGCTGGTTGGGAAACATTTTGCATGAGGTCAGCCTCACCCAAGAAAAAAAATAGAACTTGCAGTACCTCAGAAGGCCCTGGATCAGGCAACTGTTTCTCCTCCAAGGCTACTGGGGGAAAAGTTTGCCTTGCTTCCTGCAAAGGCAGTGGCAAATCCACAGGTCCAGCCTCCTGGAATTGCAGATCTGGCTTGGCTTCAGGAAGAGAAGACTCCAGCAAGTCTGTTTCACAAATGAGAAGGACTTCCCCATCATTCTTCTCGGCAAAGGGAGGTGGACTCCCAAGTCTTGCTGAACCAGCCTGGCCCAGCTGCAGAAAGTCACTTTCCGAGGCACTGCTGCTTGGACGTTCCATCCTATGTCCCATCTGGATCTCTGTTGTGGGCTCTGCAGCTCGTATGAGATGCTGGAATTGCTGAAGTTTCAATTCTTTGTCTGTCCCAGTGGCTGACACTTCACCAGGCTTTGTCTCAACACGCTTGTATTTCTGCCTGGCTTGGGTCTCATTTCTTACTTCCTCCGACTTAGCTCTTTTCAAAGCTTGAACAGTTGCAGGAAGAGTGTCCCCCATATTGGAAAGGTCTCCAGTGGGAAAGGCCTTCTCTATAGGCCTTGCCTTACTTTCTGGTACATTCTTCTCAGCTTTTGGCTTTGCTCCAACATCACAATGAATACCTTTCAATGAAAAATGCATATCTGATTTGGCAGGGGAGGAACGCAGCAGAGACTTGGACTTTTCTTGGGGTTTGGCTCCTATTGGCTTTCCATTGACAACAGGAGAGGCTACTTTTTGGGATGACACAACAGGCACAGCATCCTTCTTCATGGAGATATTTCTCCTTGGTTGAAGGCCATCCTCCTGTTGGGAAATACCTTGGCTTGCATTTGATGGAGCTACCCTATCTTCCTCTTTCTTTTTCTTCTTCGCTGAAAATTCCTTGGTTACAATTTCCACCGTTTCATAAATATATTGAAGAAAGCCATTGTCATTTCTTTCCCCATTTTCTTCCCCACTTTCAAGAGAGGCATCCCCATTGGTGGTGGCCACTTCTGTTTCCAGATGTCCTGTTATGAAATCATTGGGGAACAGGGTGGCTGCAGTCAAGGAAGCTTCTCTGTTCTTGGCATTCACATCTTCACCAAAGCAGGTCGTCCCATCTGGGATCCGCACCTTGGCCACTTCCTCCTTGTCCCAGAGAGAGGTGCCTGAATGCATCCCCACATCCCCCGTCAATCGGCGCTTCCTCTGGAATCTGTCTGGACTCACTCGTCTCAGCTGTTTCATGTCCACGGTCTCCTTCCCTCGCTTTCTGCTTTGCTCAATCTCACACAGCTTGGTTTCAGCATTCCTCTTGAGCTTGGCAAACCACTGTTGGTGAATTTTATACTCAGTCATGGTTCCAACCTCCAAAACTCCAGAACAGGACACAATACCCTTATTGTTTCTCGCCGAAGCCTGGTAAATGGCCGCATCTTCCTCTTGACACCTGTGAGGAATGAGAAACATCACTGTGAAGGAACTCTGGACAAAGAGAGTTGAATTTGCTGTAAGTAATAAGCAGCCTTCCTTGTCTTGGTGTTCTCCAGCCATATTGGGGTTTAGTTCCCAGAATCTTCCAATCAGGATGAACATAAATGGAAGATTCTAGAGTTTGATAGGGAATAGTATAAGTGAAGTTCCACTTATCTCTAGACCACTAGATTGTGAAAAGCTACCATAAGGGAAGTATTATCATATTATCTCATGAATTTTACATAGCAGGACTCAAGTGGAAACAAAGTAGATTGCCTAAGGTCCTAAAGTAATATCCTTGGCTCCACAAAACAAGTAACCTCAACATGCGCTGGATTATTACTCCCAGCATCCATACTGAGCAGTATGGTGAGAAATGAATAAAATCCAATATGTGGAGGACAACTGCATGTAGGTCAACCAGCTCTCATATTTTCTTCCCCAACAATGGTCATAGCTGGATAATATAAAAAATCATGACGAACTAATATGTTTTCGAAGGGATCATCCATACATCTCCTAAAGTAGAAGACTCAATGCTAACCATCTTCCAAGATTTATTTTCATGAAATAGTCTTTCTTTCCTCCCCAGCCCCTAGGTGAAGCCATTTAATTTTCTATTTATCAAATGAGATATTCAAGCAATGTTCTCCATCTTCTCCCAACATAAACCTTGCTATTGGCAGTATATGTGACTGTAAAGATCATTGAGCAGAGGTTGGGAACTGCCCAACTGTACTGGCTGCCATCAGCTGCTCTTGGCACACCATACCCAACTGCTGGCAACTTTTCTCCAAAATAATTTTAGGTGTGATGATAAGGCACTGAACATCTGTTGCAGAATCCTGGTTAGGCATTACAAAGGCTCCTTATCAATCCAAATAGAAAATAGCCACACATTTGGAAGGAGCATAGGGTGGAGAAGGCTAATGTTGATGGTTTGAAAGGACAGTTTAAGCACCATCATGCAGGCAGTATCTATCAAAATCAACTAGTCAGGATGCCACATCAAATTTAGAGAGGCCATATCAATTCCCTGGAGAACAAAGATGAAAGATCTGATTGTTCTCCAAACCTACTCATGGACATCTTGCAGACATGGACCATCCAGCAGAGTTTTAATATTCTTTGATTTATCAATAAGTCTTTTGCCAGTACTGTCCTAACTGCCACCAAAGCAATGTCTCTTCTTTCTCACCCTTACATCCTTACAAAAGTATCAGTAAAATGTCCTCCCCTACTTTGTATGTGAATAGGACAAAGATGATTCTGACCTTCCAGGGCACTCATCCAACCTGGCCAGGAGACAAGAAATTAGTCTGCTAAATCCCTATGGATTGCAAGGCAATCTTTCTTAGAATAACTGGAATCATCTGCTTGTTTGTAACAGAACATTTGACCTTGTGTTTAGGAAACAGTAGAAGTCTGGACAGATGATCTATGGACAATATAATTCTGGGCTTATCTGAATAAACACTCTACTTGCACCAGAGACAGCTGCTAAATAGGTATACTCAAAAGGTAGGCACTCTCATCCTTCCTTACTTGTACAATTGCAGAGTGTGTCGGTTCCCATTTCGGAAAATCTCATATTTTGGCAAGCCGCAGTATCGGTCCATTTCTTCATCATCTTTGTACCAGGTCACCTCTGGCTGTGGGTACCCTGATTAGGACATTACACATTAGTGGAAGCAGCATCAAGGAACACTCATTCTTGAGAAACAGATCTCAATCCAAAATAGACATGGAAACAACAGTCTTTGGCCTGTGATACCAGCTTAGCGTTAATTCAGGACTGAGGTTAAGCATCTTATATGAACACAATCACCGGAGATCTAATCTAACAATAATCTGCAAAATATTGTTGCCTGATGGAACAATAAGCTATGAATGGTACTAACAATAATCTGCAAAATATTGTTGCCTGATGGAACAATAAGCTATGAATGGTACTATCCTTAACTCAAGTTGCCAATTTCATATCCCTTGAGAAAAAAACACCTATTTCCAAAAAGGACTTGTAGAGCAATGCAATCAGGTGATCTTTCCTTGTCACATTAAACATAGACAGGAGATGAGAACATCCCCACCATTCTAGGAAGTGAGATTGCTTTGGTGGATTTAAGCCTGAGGTTATAAAACAGACACTTGGTTGAAAGCCAGTCTCTCCATGGAGAACCATACGTCAAGTCTGTAAACTGAACCTAAAGTTTCCATTGGACCAAAGCAACAAGGGTTGCATCATAGCCCTCTTGTGTCCTCTAAATGCCTTTGGTCAACAGAATGCCTTTTCAGGATAATGATATCATACTATCTGCATGACTACTGGCTTCTGAGCCAAAAGGGATCCTGTGCTATATGCATAGAGGGCTCAAGAGAAGGATTGTCTATCTCAAGAAGTGTCCCCTCCAAACAAATTAAAGGGATCTACCTCCCATTATGATCCAGCTTCCACCAACTGAAGCCTCAGGTAGAAAGAGAAGTCAACTCCTTAAAGGGATGCTTGCACCCAGGAGTTTTGCAAGAACAGAGATATGGAACTTCTTCCAACCAGCCCCTCTTCTTCCCAAAACAATGTGGGGGGCAAATCCTGAAATACCATTGATCTCATTTACATAGATACATAATTAAAACCAAGTGCAATTAATACATTTACTCTTCAATCCTCTAATCATTTTCTGCTCCTATCACTTGAAAAAGCCCAATTTGAGGACAATTTTTGGTGGTCTCCTAGGACCACCCAAGAGTCTTCTAAAGACTGGGGAGGAGCTTGAACTGGCCCCAAAAAATATTCAGATGTTTGTGAGAATGCTCAACTGTCCTGAGCCAAAAAAAAAATCATCTTAATATTTCCCATTAAATGCCAGGTCTGTTTCTATGGGACCTTCCTGGCTAAGGGTGGTATTCTGGCCAAGAAGATGGAGAGAAAAGAAGCAGATATTGAGTAACAAGGAAAGTCAGGTGGTGGCTGAAAAACACTGACAGAGAGCACTAAACTATCTGCCCTAGTCTCTGACGTATCTGATACAAAAGGATGAAGAGATAAACACATACATACCAAAACACACAATGCCCCAAATATTTAACAGTGTCCCTTAAGAGTAGGCAATCACCAGCTTGCACGATACATTTACAGCCTCTTGATAATCATATGTCTCTATTCGTCCCCCTTGAACGAGGAAAGAGATGTGAAAAAAAGAAAATAAGAAAGGAAGGGGACAAAAAGATCAGAATCCTGCATACCAAAGTAATATTTCTCTTTTCTGGATGTTCCTTTTTGATTACCCTCTCCTAAATGCCCATTTGTTCCTGGTATTCAAGAAGAAGAAAAACTAATATTAAATTCAAGACCTTATACCTGTTCTAAGGGAGTAATATACCATCACCACAGAGATGCTCTGGAAGCAGGCAAATAAAAGAAAGTGTCATGGTTTGTGGAAATGACCTCAGGAGATAAGGGGAAGAGATGCTGGCTAGGGAATGATCAGATAAGAGAGGACATAGCCCAAAGCTGCATAAGGGGCAGAGAAAGAAACTCAGAAAGCAATCTTATTGGGATATAAAAGAGACGGTAGAAGATTTGTACTTTCAGTCTTGAGAAATTCTGTTAATGTAGCATTACAATAAAGTAGAATTAACTTATCTAGTAAACGCATCTGGTTGTGTTTCCTGTCTAGGCTACAGTGGGAAATGTGAGTAAAATTAGGAAAGAGGAGGGAGGGAGGGGGAGAGGGGGAAAGAGAGAGTGATCTACCAAAAGCTGTCCATCCAGGGCAGACTGAATCTAGAACTTCTTACATGCAAGATACAAACTTCCACCCCTGACTTTTGCCTCATCTCCAAATCCCAAAGAATGGGGGCAGAAATTAAACTCATCAACTTTATTTCCCTCCTCCCAGCACAGATCTGGGAGATTAGCATGAAATCCTGTGGGGCAATGGTTTCTGCATCACTCATCATGCCCTCTTAGAAATCAGTGGCTGACCCACCACAACAAGGAGGCTTGAAGTTGGAGGAGGGAAAGTGCCATCTGGTTTGCCATTCCTGCCCCTTCAGCAATTTTGCTGGCCAAAGATCAGAGGACTGACATGGCCCAAGAGAGTGAAAAAGAAGCTGCCTTCCTCTCACTCTGCACCAGAATTGTATCATGAGGAGCTATCCAAGAACTAGATTAGTCCCTTTCCCATCAGGAGCTCCAGTTACATATCTGGAGCCAATTACCATTTGCACAAGTGCTGTTAAGAGCAGTTGGCATTTGCAAGCCACTCATAGGCAGTTAAATCCACTCCAGATCTATGGAGATCTGCTCAAACAATACACAGGTTTCCATAGACCAGTGTTTCTCAACCCTGGCCACCTCTGGCTAGGGAATTCTGGGAGTTGAAGTCCACACATCTTCAAGTGACCTTGATTGAACACTGGGTCTAAGGAGAGAAGTCAGTTACCCTCTTCCAATTGAATGTCTTGTAACCATGTGGCCATTCAGGGTGGCCATGGGTTTGCTTCTGAGATTGCTCTTACCAGATCAAAAAGGTGACACCCAAATCCCCGTGCCCATTTAGTCTGACCTTTTACTGAACCACCAAGAACCTTTGAATGCTCTCAGTGTAGAACTATGAGTAGATAAATAAATTCCCTTACACACATGTGCTGCTGCAGAAGCCAACTCTTATGCTGTGTTTGCACAATGTGTTTAAACTGACTATTTCATTAATCCATTTCTGGGTTTGCACACTACATTCAGTCATAAACCTATCAAGTGCGTTGCATTTATGCAACCAGCTAAACCACACAAAAAAGCCAAGATTTTAACACTAAGTTTAGCATGTTGTGTAAAGGCACCTCCTAGGTCTTTCTGTGACCTGATTAAGTCTACTATCAGAACCAGCTTTTGGGTGGTTGTGAAGGAAGTCAAACTATCATGATTCTAACCACTATATATATCTCACTGTTGTTGCATATTCTCATTGCTTCACTGAAGAATATCAGTAGTTACCAAATGGCAGGAAGAATTTCTAAAGGAGGGATTACCAAGACAATACATGGTTAGAAAATGTGGGAGAGATCAGACATGAATCCAGAAGGTGTTATTTTTACTTGACTATCGGGACAGCAGAGAGCTTAAAATATCAGCCACTGATCAAAGCAACCAGTGTGAAGATGAAGCTTGCCGTTGTCAGAGGTAAAAGGGCAAAGAGCTCTGATGAAGACATGAAGCAAGAAGGTTACAGCAGAGCAGAGACAGTTTGTAGTACACTTGAATCAGAGAAAATGCATTTTGCACCAAAAAGAAAAGAAAGTTTTGATGCCCCTGACAGAGCAAATCATAAAATAAGTGTTTTTGGATTTAGAGAGAGTTATTTTTCAAGGATAAGACTTTTATAACCAGCACTGTATCCGTTTATTTTCTTTCCTACTCTCAAAGGCTCTTAGAAAAGAGGTGGAATCTACAATGTGACTGTTGAAGGAAAACCTTAGGCAGAAGGAGCCTAAAGCATTCAAATTCTGGTCTAAGCAGCTGCTTAAGGATTCAGTCTGATTAGTAAACCCAAGAAAGGAAACAACAGGATCCTTGAGAAATTATACATCAGGACATAACTTATGCCAAACAGGATAAATGTCACCTCTGTGAGGGTCCAAATGAGAAATTTAACACTTGTTCTTGAAAACATCCATGCAAATATGCCAGTTGGGTAACTCACCTATCACAATGCAGGTGAATTTGGCATTGGCGTCCTTCGATACAGCATAGGATTTGAGAGTTGTTTCGAAGACAGGCTGGGTCTCTTCGGTCAGCTGAGCAATGATTGCACAGAAGGTGCTCCTGAAAAGAATCAAAGGAGCCCAATTAGAACTTGAGCAAGTTCTGATTTTTACAGTTAAGGAAGTATTGAACAATTGCCTTCTCTCCAGCCCTTCTGCTGCTGGCTACTCACAAAACTCCAGCTGATGGGAAAACCCTTTCCCCTCTCTAGGAGAACTTCTTGAGAACTTAAGTGGCAAAGCACTGCAACGAAGCAATTCCAAGATCATTCCAGACATGGACAGTTGAACAATTACATGAATATTGCAACATATAAAATCATCCTCATTCTTACAATGGGCAGATGTGGCCAATGGGTACAGAGGATGGAGAATGGCACCCACATACAAAGAGGTATGATAAAATATCTCACTTACCATGGTGACTCTTCTTTAAACTTGCTCTGGCCCAGCCATTGTGAGCATGCTGTGTGTGACTGATGCCCACATGTCTTTTGGACTAACTTTGTACTGTTTGTCTTAGAGAATCAAAAGAAAAGAATACAGGGCTGTGTTTGTACCAAAATATTAGACAAAACCAAACATCCCATGTGGAGGAACCCACAAATGGATTTGGAGGAATGTTCACATGGATGACACAAACCTTAAAACCCCTTGGCATATTTACTCCAATTAGTGAAATGATGCATGGAATTCTATGTTATGTATATTTACTTGGGGGAAAATTAATTGGTTTTAACAGGGAAATGCCAAATATGCAACTATAGATCTTGGCCAAACAGAGAAGCTTTTCCCCTCCCAGATGAGAAGTCAGCCTAAAACACTAATCAGAATCTGTTTTGAACAGAGTGTGCCCAAAAGCAAGATCTCAAACACAGTTCTTCAAAAATAGGTGTCAATGATTCATTAAGCTGTAGATCCAGGCAACAGAGTATGCTTCACGGATAACTGGGCCTTGCATCTATCCCATCTTCACACAGGCGGAAAATAATTTTACACAGTAAGAAGAGGCAGAGTCTGTCGTTTTCATAGAACTTGTGAATTATTATCAGAACAACAACTAACTGATGTTCCAATTCCTGCATAGTCATCCGCTGCAAAAGATGTAGGCTAGATTAAAATCAGATTGGATAGTTTTCATAGCAATGTGAGAACACACCCATTGTCTTTGCATGTAAAATGAACTGGAGGATGCCATAATAGAGTTTATTTGCTTGAATACAGCACGGTCTGAGAAGTATATCAGCTGAGTTTTCTAAACCAGAGTTTAGAATGTTCCATGAACTCAGCCGCTGTAGCTTCCTCAATTCTTTGGCAATTTATGACTATTCAGGAAGCCCCTATAGTTGTTTATTCTTGTTGCTTCCTTTCCATTTTTCTAAAGTCAGGATTGCTATTATTATTAATAGATTATTATTCTTGTATATTAGCCATGGGGCCACAATCTTTATACACACACACATACATACAAACACTCAGATAAAGGAATGTAAAGATGAAAGCAAGTATACTGACAGATGGGGGCAAGATGGCCTTCTTTATGCCACAAATGTGAGAATTAATTCTCATACTGATAATGAGGCTGACACTTACCTAAACAGGGAACAGATGCAATCTGTCCCTCTTTCACAAAACAGCCAGGTCTCAGCACAGAAAGAGCAGAATAAAACCAACAGGAGTTCTGCCACTCTTAAATTGCCTATACTGTATATGGGTGTCCTATCTGAAAGTAGAGAACTTGCTGGAATTCTTGCATTGTAACTTTTATTTTCCTTCTGATAAATTAACCAGAACTCTTAGATAAACCGTTTCCAATCCAAACAGCAAGGAGGAAGGTCTGACAATGATGTTCTTCATGGAAGACAATGCCCTAGATCCCCAATTCAAAATTGTATTTTTCTTAATGCTTTATCCATACACATTAGCAATGTGACTCCTGTAAAGAACATCAGATTTCACTTCTGTTCACTACTCTGAATAACAGTACATCTTTGTATAATTCAATGGAGATATATTACTCCCAGATTAGCACTGTCTCATTCTGAAATGAAAATCCACGAGTGAGATCTAGAGGTGGAGAATTTCACAAGCATTACCCATCATGTTTTGCTTAGATTCACCAGATTTGACTTAGTGTGCATGTTGTGAAAAGTGTGTATGTTGATTGCCCTATTTTTAGTCAAAACCAGGGGGCCTTGATATCAAAAAGGAAGCAACAGTACTCAAAGTATTGAGTACTCAGTACAGTACAGTACAGTACTCAGTTCTCAAAGCATCCATTTTAATGTTGTGCCAACTCAATGTATGGGAGAGCACATTAGTAGATAAAATGCTAGCAATGTTTTCTTCTGAAACCCTCTAACTGAAATATTCTGAAAAGGTAGGGTGATTACCATCCAACTATAGATGTAATACAGAAGGCAACAAAACCATACAAAGAATACTCAAGCTGTTATCTTAAGAAAAATACCAAAACTCTATTTGGCTACAAGAGCTTGGTTTTGTGAATCTGTACAGTAATCATCCTTTTAAAACTGCACTTGAAAAACTGCTTGGCCCCCTAGTAATCTGATGCTAGGGGGCAGGAATCTTAAATATTTCTCTAGTCTCAACCATAAGCTAGAGAGCTAAACATATGCTTTGTAGAGGAAAAAAGGCAAACTGAGATTCTCAGGAGTCCAAATTCTTCACCCTGTATCAGGTTTCCATATAATGCAATGTGCACAAAATGGAAGATATGAATAATATGGCTTGGAAAAAGGAGGTAATGCACAACATTTGCAGCACTTCCCATATTATGTTGCATTCATTGTCCTTTTTCTTGGTTTTAATCCACATTTTCCCCCACAAGTACAGCATGCCCTCTAGGAATTGCAGCCCAAAGTTTTGTTTTGCATAAAACATAGATCAATATCCAGTTGCTTTCATGCATTTATATGCACACCCACTCAGTTTGTTGGGAGGGGGAATAAAGGGAGAGGGGTCAAAGTGAGATCAGGGAATCACAGGCTTTGCTTGTGCTAACATAAAGAGAATCGTGCATGGACAGAGTGGTGCAAATTCATCTCAGACAGAAATGCTGGATGCTACGAAACCATGTCAGATGATGAACTAAATTAATGGTGCAAAACATTTACCATAAGTTACAGGATTTTGTGCAGGTCCACACATCACATACAGAGAGGTCATGCCCAGACAGTGACAAATCATTGTGAGGTGTGTTGTAGGCTATCAAAGATCATTTCGGGTAACAGAATGCACAAAAATATTCCCTGGCTAGATAGAATGAAAATACACAGTAGCAGAGATTTTGAGAAAATACATTTTCATTGTTGCTTCTCCTATCTTTGGCCCCTTTAGTCAAGTCTCCATCACCCAATTACAGCATGCATGCTTTGCCTGCCAAAGATCCTGGGCTCAACTCTTGGCATCTCTACTTTGAAGGATTGGACAACAGGTGATAGAAAAGATCTTTGCCCAACATAAATTGATGTCCAGTTTGGATGAACAACAGACCATCAGTCAGATCTGATTTAAGAGTTTCCAAGGGAGGACATAAACACCTCTGTTCCACCTTGACTGTCCTAATGAAGCCAGTCCCCTTCAGACTTTCAGCCATGTAATGTATTGTTGTTGTTCAGTCGCGCAGTCGTGTCCGACTCTTAGTGACCCCATGGACTGCATTACGCCAGGCCCCCCTGTCTTGTACTGCCTCCCGGAGTCTTCCCAAGCTCACACCCATCA
>JANHZU010005400.1:142361-152477 GCA_032468055.1 Acrochordus granulatus | reverse complement strand
TCCTCGCCATCGCTACCGGGCTCGGGGTAATACCCCAAAGAAGACCCGTTGCCCGAGTAGGAGCGGCCCAGGAGCCTCCGCCGGGAGCCCATCGCGCTTGGCCCCGCTGCGCTAAGCGGCGCTTCGTGCGGCAAGCGGGGAGCAGGGCAGACGCCTGCACACACGGGGCTCCCGGGCGGCTCCCACTCGGGGCTGGCTGCGCCGCGGCCGCTCAGCGCAACCCCAGCACATCAACCGTCAATCAACCCGGGCGGGCAGCGACCCGGCTATTTATAGTCGGCCGCACTTGGGGCCGTCACTCAGACGGAGCGGAGGGGGCTGCCGGGCTGGGGGCTCGGCCGGTAGGGCTGCGACGGGGCCCGCGAGAGGCAACAGAGGTCGGGCGGAGCTCTGCGCTGCGAGGTGCGACTGGTCGCTTAAGGGGTCTTTGGCTCTCCTTACCCAACGCTTATTCCGTCGCAAGGAAACAGGCCTACCCCACTGGAACAGATCCCGCCTACACAGGTCACTCTTCTGCATTCGGATTGCAGCAGGTCAACCGCTTGAAGTTTCAACCCCACTAGAAGAGTTGGGAACAGAGCACTCTCACTGCCCCACCCTCCGGAGAGTTTGCCCAGTCCCTCCCCTCTTCTCCCCACCCAGTGGTGCTCTATCCCTCCTGTGTAACTTGGTTCACTAACTTGCACATTCACCATAAAGATGCCGAGCCTGCGTCAGGAGGAAATTCGGGCCTGGGTAGCTGGCCTTCAGTTCTTTTCACTGGAGAGAAATGTCCAGATTTTACATCTAGGCGTTGGCTGACACAACTGTAACCACCAAATGGATTATCAAAAGAAAAGCCTGATAGGGTTCTCTAGGAGGCAAATTGCGCCACACACCATAAATTGCAAGTAAGATGGGGAGAAGAAATGGTGTAAAGGACCCCAGTAGCCTTCAATATATTTTAGGCAGAGTGTGGGAGATGTAACTTTGTAGTTCTGCTGTGCTCCGGAAGCAGAACTGAAGATTGCCAAAATCCTATGGCTTCTGGGATGATCTGAGTTGTTTTCTGAACTAGGACAACCTGGGATGAAAGGGTTAAATTTAAGGTGGCGAATGTGACCCTCTAGATGTTGACCTCTAACCCCATGAACCCTAGCCAGCTTGGCCAATGGTGGGGGGTCCAGCTTCCATAACCCCACACTTTGCCCTTCCACCATTAGTCTCACCATCTCTCTGTCTCATTAGCCCTTTTGCATTTCTGGCTGGGTCTGGCCACTTGGTGAGCCAGTAGGCCATGCCAAGGCAGCCAATGGGATGACCATGTGGCCTTGAGGTTAACTCTGTTATGTGAATGGAGCCAATGGGAGAGAGAGGCTCTGGTGGAAGCTTTCAGTTTGTGTTGTCTTTTATTTTTGCATTACAATCCAATTCACCAAGACCCACTTTAAGCTGCATCATGTGCCATCGGGTATGTTGGAGGGCTGAGCAGAACGTCTCTTACATCACCATCCCAGCTAGCCGCCTTTCATGAATCTGCCTTTGGGATCCCTGCCTTTTGGCTTGTCTACTTGCAAATTTTAGGAGCTGTGAATGAAGCAGCATGCCAAGTGGTTCTTTCCTAATGGATTAAAGAGGCAGGCTTTCTTCCCCTACAATTTAATTGCGTGTGGCAGTTTTATGAACCGTGTCCGCATAGTGATAAAGCTGAGTTTGATAGATGGAGGTGATTTAAAGGTGTCTGTGCAGGCAGTATGACAAAACTACTTGCACATCAGGGAAGAACTATGCAGCTCACATTACAAGTGCTTTGATCTTGTCTGTTTCTCCTTTTCAAAGAGATACCCTCCTCCAGGGAATACTGGTCTGAATTAATCTCCCCATCTCTGGGGCCTGATAAAAATCTCAAGCCAAGGGGAACCGCTCTTTGAATCAGAATCAAAGCAAAGTCTTTCCTCCAAGATCTTGAGATTTGGGTTGGACTTATCTGCAACATATTAAAATAAAACCATGCTTTATAAATTGCAGATCGGTACCCAAAGTACGTTGAGACACATTGGAGCAAATCACATGTTGGCTTACCTTGTGGCCTCTAGAAAAGTTTCTTAAGTCTCAGGAATCTTCCTTTGGTATCCTTAGCCAACCTTCCCCTCCCACCCAATTGTGAAGGGCAATGGTATCATTAGAGCAGGAGTTTTGGGGAAATGTCTGGAGCGAATCCCAAATGGAACAGAACCGGCTTACTGTGTCTTCGGTATATAATTGGAAGTGAATCCATATTTCAATATTCACACACAAAAAATGAGAATGTGCATTACAGAACAAATACTAGAACCCCTCCCTACCCCAATTCATTAACACATAATGCATAACCACAACTAAGCAACTGCATTTTAGCCAAGTGTGCTCTATGAATCCTATCTGAGTAATGAGTTTATGATTCAGACAGTTGTGTGGATCCTGAGAAGTGGTGTAATGCACTAAATTGTTACCAGGTGTGAGTTGGGCCCATATAAATTTGTTTTTAAAAAATCAGGATGATTTAAACCATGGTGTGTCCTGCTTAAAATTAGCCAAAAGTTTCTCTATGTTAGACTCTCCAATTGCATGGTTCCTACAGTAGTGGGGATGGGAAAGTGGGGTGGGTTCCTGAAGGGGCTGACATGCATAAGAACAATTCAACCCAAGCCATCTTTTTCCAGAGCAAGAATTAGCATGTGCTGACCCCAGGTGGCAGCTATGGGAAAGATGGATCATCCAACAAAGAAAGGCCCTATCAAGAGTAGGATTTGAGGCAGGGGTCCTTTTCAGATAGAGGAAGAAGAGGGTTCCTGAATGTTGTAATCTCTCATGTCATGTTTAGAAGCCATGATACAAGCACTAAAGAATCTCTCTCCATCTCTCAAGTCTTAACAGCATCACCTTCTTTCAGTGATGCTCTGAAAAGTATCAATGCTCCCACATTGCTAGAATCTGAGATAGAGAAATAGTAATCTTATAAGAAGTGTTGACAATTCATATAATTCATAAGTGATCAGAAAAGTTAGGAGTGATGGTTTAAATGGGCTCTTCCAACTTTTTGGCTCAGCTCACATAACATACAAAATCCTGAACTTGGGTTAATGAACCCCAAAAACTGTGTTCACATACATGCTATGCCTAAAGAAACATAAATAGTCCTCAATTTCTAACCACAATTGGGACTAAAACTTGTTTTACCAAGCAATGTCATTGTGAAGTGAGTCACACCCAATTTTATGACCTTTTTTGTTGAATCACTATGTGAATTTAGCTTTCCAACTCTGGCTTGTGGGTGGGGCAAGAGACTTGTAAGATTGATGTCAGCCTTAAAGGTACCAGACAGAAAACACAACCAGATGAGCTAATTCTACTTTATTGTAAAATTACATTAACAGAATTTTGCAAGTCTGAAAATATATCTCCCCCCACATCTTTTATAGCCCAAGGGAAAATCTCTTCTGAGTTTCTTGTCTGCTCATATTCCTACTCAGCTGTCATTCCTTGAGTTTCATCTGTTTGCCCCGTCTCCCAAAGTCATTCTCACATATCATTATACCAAAGTAAACAATTTCAGACTTCTAGGAAGTTATAGAACAATGCACATTGACAGGGCTATAAGAAGAACAAAGGTGCTAGAAAATGAGTTCTGATAAACATTAAGTGATCAGGTAAGAGATATTGGGTTCAGGACCATGGAGAGTAACTCTGTAGCAAGAGGGCAGACGTTACTCTGGCAGTGTTTCCCAACCTTGATAATTTTCGGATATATGGGTTTCAGTTCCCAAAGTTCTCAGCAGTGACCATGCTGGCCTGGAAATTCTGGGTTCTGATCAAGTTTATAACTTGGCCAGGACAGTCTTATGAGAAACAAGTCCCTCTCAAGGATTGAAGCTGGCTTAAAAAAAACTCAAGTCTCTCCTTCTTGGTGGCTCTTGACATCTCAGGTGGTAAGAAAGGGAAACATGAATTTATTTAGTGCCCTCCTTTGGCAAGATTAGGTTAATCAAGAATCCCACCATGATAGAAACAACATTTTCTAGTTACATTGATGCTAAAGTAGCAGAACAGGGGAAATATGTTTAAACTATAAATATAGCAGATAAAATGCAAATCATGAGATTTAAGCAGAGTTCCTTGAAATATTGTCACACTAGTATTCATTTACCATTGCAGGCCACAAAAGTCAGTAGCAATTATTTAGAATGCCTTTGCCCTGCAAAAATAAACAAAATGGAAATGAGCAGACACATTATAAAGGGCACATTAAAAAGCTGGATTTGTACCAGCTTCGCTGATTAGTTGTTCTCTGCTTTTACTGTGAATGCTAATAACCTTACTGCAGAAGACCACATTTTTACAACATGCTTTAATGACAAATTCTCCAAAACTCTGAACATTGTAACTCTATTGAAGCAGCTTTGAATCCAGCACAGGCATAGTATTAATGCAATCCTATGTATATTTACTCAGAAGAAGCCATACTAAAAACAATGAGTATATTCTCAAATAAATGCATACAGGTAGTCCTCAAGTTATGACCATAATAGAGCCTTCCCATCATGGTCATAACTCATGATGGTCATAAATCGGGTCACCTACATATTCCCCACTTCCTTCTAAGAATAATGATGCCCACATATGATTTGTCACTAAAACTATAAAAGCAATTTCAGCAATTTATGAGGCAATAAAAAAAACCTTTCAGAGATAACCAGATTTCACACAAACACAAGCACAGAGACAGATCTGGGTTCACAGATGGCAATTTGCACACACACAAATTCAAATCTCTTTGGTTTTCTGGTTTCACTGAGACTGTTGTGTGCACATGCACACACCCTTCAGTGTCGAGCTGGTTGAGGAGGCAAGTGATTAAATCTTACAGAAAACAGAGATTACATGTGCTGGAAGAGGCCACTGATAGGCTGTTTGCATTGTGCAAAAAAAAATAGTCTAATGAGCTGCAATTTCAACTTGGAAAAAAACAGAGGGGGAGCTGGAGAGCATTTGCCAAACTTTGTGTTGCTGGGACATTTCCTTCAACAACCACCAGTGTTTTATTTAGATCAGTGTTTCTCAACCTTGGCAATTTTAAAATGTCTGGACTTCAACTCCCAAAATTTCCCAGCCAGCCTGCTGGGGAATCCACGTCCAACAAGTTCACCCATCTTAAAGTTGCTGAGGCTGAGAAACACTGGTTAAGACCCTTGGATTTTTGTCTGCATGGATTCAAGCATCCATGATTTTTCACACCCTGATGGGGGTCATTTAACCTGCTTTACTGGTTCTTGAAAACTCCTGCATGTCGTCAGTGAACATATTAAGCCAACTTCTCTTCTTTCGGCCTCTTTTGCTGTTGCCTTTGAGATTTTCAAACATCAGTCTTCTCCAGCAACCTAGCCTTATAGAGTAGCTTACCCCCTAAGGTGGGATTGTTCTAATCCCCACCACTACTGTTCTGGAAAGCCATAAAATACAGACTTGCTTAGACATTAGGAATAGAGTTGTGTTGTGTTATCTCTTCATCTTTTCTCTGGATTTTTTCTTTCTTCTTTTAGCTTATGTTTTAGTATTTAGGGATGATGCACATTTAAACTAGAGGACTGTTGAAGAGTTTTTATACAGTTATGTGATTGTGCAAACCATCCAGGCTGGAGAGCATAAAATGATTGAAATAAACCAGTAAACCATAACATGGTTTATCTGAGTTTTTTAGCACACTATGTGAACAATGATAATTTTGTATGGAGGCATTTATGGCTTAGCACAACATGTGTAACCAGGTGAACTCCAGTTAAAACAGATTTCCTTAAAGCATTTCATAAATTCAGTGTGTGTGTAAACTAATCTGTATTTCTTATTGGTTGGGTTTGCATAATTAATGGTAGCTTGAGCAGAGCTTGATGAGCTCTGAGGGTGAAGCTTAGTTAATTCGGTGTGGTTTGGCATCTTGTTCAAAGCCAGCCTGCTTGGTTAGTTTCTGAAAGTCTTGTGCAACAACAATACCCCTTAAACGGATTAATTCAGTAAGTAAGAGAGGCATGTTCTGTGACCTCAGTCATTCAGTATTACTAATCACCATGTCATGAAGTGCACAGCTAATCACAAATGTCTTATCTCCTCTTGTTGAATAGATAGAAATGAGCCATAGAATGTCAGGTTGGAAATTTATCTAACCCAATCCACTGTCAAGTGCCAAAATCTTGCATTTAAATGAATAAAAAGAAACAGAAGATAGTGCAAGTTATTTCCATGTTAAATCATCTGACTGCCAAGCCCAAAACTACCCACACTGAATGATGACATTTCCCTAATACTATTAGGGAAATGTCTATTTCCCTAATAACTAATATAGTTATTAGACATAATAAATGTCTAATTCCCTAATACTATTAGGGAAATGTCTATTTCCCTAATAACATTACTATTACTATATTTTAGCTCTATGGATTCATGGTGGTTAATGTATTTGTGTTTGTGGCCACAGATGGTTGGTTTCTGTTAAACTCTTATTGTTTTTAACCTTTTTACGCCATGTAGAGTCACTTGGGGCAATGGGTGGCCTTATAAATTGTCTAGGTAGGTTGGTAGACAGATGGGCAGACATTATCTAGATCTTCCTCGAGTGATGCAGAGAGCAGAAAAGAAGCTTTTTTGGCTATGTTTACACAAACACACTATGTATAGTTTGCTTAAGCATAGTTTACTTGAGGAACCATCGGTTAGGTATTTCAGCAATCAAAATTATAAGATACAGCTGAGAAACCAGGATAGCTGAGTTTACACACAGCATGCTAAACCACAAACTAGCAAGCTCTATTGTGGTTTAACATGTTGTGCAAACCTTTCCAATATACTAGCAAGCAATAAGTTAGGTCAGACAAGATTTCCAATTTAATAATGAGAACCGCAATACTACATTTCATTTTTATGATTACTGGTCTTGCTCCCTGTGCAAAAGGGAGTAATAAGAATCCAATGATTTAGAAATCAGAAACTTTCTCCGCTGTGGGAAACATTTGCCGCTAGAACTTGCTCAACTCCCATTATATCTTCTTGAAAGCAAATTGATGAGTTGGAGAGATGCTTGAAGCGAGAGGCTTGAGCCTAAATGATGCCAGCCCTGTGTTCAAGCCCTCACCCTCTATTTTTTGGAGATAAAAGAAGTCATTAGCAAAGCACAAAGAGCATCACAATTGTGTCAATGTGCCTCTCCTCTGAAATGAATGGAATAACCTTTTATATAATCCCATTAGCATTTTCAGTGGGAAATGGTGGCATTTGAGCAGATAGTTAAAAGAATGCTGCTTCTTGTTTTGGCAGAAAGGCCAAAAGTATTATCAAATTTACTATCACAGAATTGATATTCAGAAACGTAGCAGGGCCTGTGGTGAGGAGTGAGTCAGCTCCAATTTACCAAGGGTTGTTTTTTTTTTTTTGGCAAGGTCTCCTAGCTGCAGTTTGCATTTTCTCAGCAGGGGAAGAAATGGCTCATTTCAGTCCTGAGCCCTGAAGAATCCCTGTTGAAGAAATTAAAATGAACCCTAGAACATCAGGGTCGACCTACCTCATCAAACTATAACTGTTCAGTCCCATAGCTTTGGTGCACTGTAATATAATTCAGTTTCTGCAAGGTGGGAAGGACAATTCTCCCTGATGACAACCTCAAATGATCAAACTCAACAGAAGACCCAAGGCAAGCCTACTGAGAAGGTGTCAGCCGAGATGGCTTCACAGGCATACAGAATACGATAGCAATACAAAATCTTCCTTCCTTCCATCTGACACTGTAGTCAAATTGGGATTAAGCATTCTCAGGGAGGGCCCAGAAGTGAAGTACTACTATATGTTAATTAGAAAGAAGACAACAGAGAAAGTGAGAGCTTCTGCTTAAACCCCATCCAACTTGTTTCTGCTGTTGTACATCTTAAAAGATGAGGCTACCCAGAATCTTAAAAAGTATACAGATACAAGAATATCTTACCGTTCAGATCACTGGAAGAATTTGAGAAGACACTGTAAAATTAATACAATAATTACTATACAATGCTTATATGCCATCAAATTGTTTTCTATTTTAGCAACCATACAGATTTTCTTCATGACAATCTCTTCCTAACCTGTTCTTTCACATCAGGGGTGTCCACCCTACGAACTTTAAGATGTGTGGACTTCAGCTCCTAGAATTTCTCAGCCAGGGAGTTGAAGTCCACACAAAAAAGAAGATAGGGCCGGATCTACCTGTTTCACATCTTCCAATGATGCACTTATCTCTACTGTAACGAAGTCCATCCACCTTGTTGTTGGTCATCTTTTCTTCTCCTCTTTCCTTCTACACTTCCTAACATAAGAGCCTTTTCTAGACAGCCAGGTGTTTGCATAATGTATCCACAATATGATAATTTGAGCCTGATCATTTGTGTCTCAAGTGAGATGCTCTGTATCTCCATACTCAAGAAACAATACTGTATCGCCCACTTCTTTATTTAAAATATTCATAGATCATAGAAAGGTTGCAAAGAAACTTGGAGATCTTCTCGGGCCTTCTGATCAGAAGTATTTTTCCCCATCAAAATAAGGGGGAAAACGGTCTTTTCTTGAATTTTCTTTGGCAGAGATATGATTGAAGCCTGTATCACATGGTAGAGAATTTTCCTTGTGTGATATGTCAAAGTTGGCAGTTGGAAAATGAGATTTGTGATGAGAATAAGGATGCTAATCTCTGACATGATGTGCAAAGCCTAGTGTGGGCTACAGCTTCCAGAGGTTGTACACTAAGGATGTAGAAAATCATACGCAGCGACAGGAAGTGTGTAAAACCATTCCTGCTAAAGTATCAGGAATGGCATAGCAGGCATGGAATGGCCTCTGGCAGTGCGCCTAGCAAAACATGGGATGGAGTGTCCTGCAAAGAAGCATCACCCCCCCCATGAATAACTCCTGATACTCACTATGAACTAATAAAAAATACTATAAGCTTTCCAGCTTAGTTTTTTTAAGCAAGATAAGAATGCATTCCCTGAGTTCAGTTTCAAAAGGGACTCCTCTGGAACTGTACTATTCATAAGTAAATAAAGCACTAATATTTACAACAAGCTCTGTGTATTGGATGGAAAGTGAGAGAAAGAGTACTGTATTATGACAAAAAAGATGTTTGCTATGAGTTGTCGCTTAATTGAAGATCTTAGTAAAAGAGAATTCCCCAAAAGGAATAATGAGAGGATTTAAGATTTTAATTGCAAGATGCTAGCTCTGTAGCTTTCACCTGTCCGGAATTTCAGGAGGCTTCTTGGCACAATCGGAGCTGATAACTGAAATATTAACTTTTAGCTTGTGCAAATAAAGCAGCAAATTATAGATCCTTGGAATAATTTAGCCTCTGCTTTTCATACGTACAGATTAGTTCACATCAAACATCTCAAGGCAGTCCACAATAATAAAATCCAACATAAAAATGCAGTAATGACGAAAGTAAACCATGCCACATCTCACACCAGAGATAACTGAGCAGCTGGGGAGGTACCAGTTTCGAAAGGTGACTAAGAAAGAATTTCGGAAGCGACTCGTGCCATTTGGGCCAAGGGTAGTGTGCTCATCACATTTTTAAAAAGTACAACAGGGCCCAGCATCACATTCATCACATCACAAGGTGCACAAGGTCAAGCATAGCCTTGTGAGCTGCTGGGACTGTCTGAAAGCTGGCATGGTTAGCCCTCACCACCTTCCCACTTTCTGCAGCTTGTGCACTGCACTACAAAGCCCAGCACTCCCCACAGCATCAGGGACTTCTGGCAACATAGTCCTTGCTGCAGCACCTGGGGTCTCTCGGGAGATTTTCCCAAGACCTGCTGGGTTACCTCTTCAGGACCAAATCTGAGTTGGATTAGGGAGGAGGAAAGGACAGTCCGCTTAACCCTTTCTGGGGGGTCAGAAAGGGGTGCTCTGCACCTCAGGGAGCACGCTGGGTGCGGGGAGGGCGACGCTTCTCCGCAGGACGCCCCATCCCACGGGTGGCTGGGTGCACGGCCCGGGTCCACGCCAAGGCTCTCCGCAGGACGCCCTGCGGCCAGGGCCCGCGCCGCGCCGCGCCGCGCCATCCCGAGGCCGGGCTGCCAG
>JANHZU010005400.1:105841-116170 GCA_032468055.1 Acrochordus granulatus | reverse complement strand
CTTTCTCTATCCTTGTCTTTACTTCAGTGGTCATGTCTCAGCTTTTGTGAGCTTGGGAAGACTCCGGGAGGCAGTGCAAGTTAGGGGGCCTGGCGTAATGCAGTCCATGGGGTCGCGAAGAGTCGGACACGACTGCGCGACTGAACAACAATAAATATTTCTGAAGCATGAACAGAAGATGGGGGGGATAATTCCAGGGAAAGTCACTTTTAGCAACTAAGCCAGACTTAATATTTAATCCTGGGGGCTGCACGAAAATTATATTCCAGAAGAGTATGGCTAGATTTAGGGGGAGGAGAAGAATTCCTTCTTTCACTTACAGCAGTAGAAATCACAATATAATGTTCACCAGTTTTTCACTCCAAAAGAGTGAAATTGTGCCATTGCTTTTCACCAGCTAAGCATAGGCAACTCAAGGCAGAGAACGATGCTCAGATGACTATTCTGGTAAATACGTGTGGGGAAAATAGTTTCTTCTCTCTTTTGAATGTATTTTGTTATTTATTTAGTTATTTTGAATAAACTATTTATTTAATTTAATTAACTCTTTATTTATTTAATTTGAATTAACTAGGCTATAGGCAGTTGTCAGCTATAGGCAGTATTAACTGTAGCCGAATTCGCACTGCAGTTCCTGTCTTCTACCTTAACCCTCCTTGGGACTCGAAACTAAACAAGCCAACCTTGGATAGGAGAGTATCAGGGCCATTGTTTAGTCTAGGACAGTGTTTCTTAACCTTTCAGAGGTTCAAGGCTCTCTGGGGAATTCTGGGAGTTGGTCCACATGTCTTAAACTTCCCAAGGTTGAGAAACACGAGTTGAAAAAAATAACATCGGAGGCAATGGCCGACTAATGTCCAATTCTAACTAGGAAGATTATTCCTGAAGGCACCAAGACTCAAATCTATTCTTCAGAGGAGATTTTCACCTTTATTTCAGACATTTGAACTGGATTTATGAAGAATTTGCAGGGGGGATTTGCTGCATTGCAACAAAGCACCCAGGAACTTCTAGACAATCGTTAGATTTAAGAAAAAAAATTCTCAGGAGGACCTCGCAAGCACACAGCACGAGCAAAAGGTCTTTCTTTCCCGCTCTCAGCGGAACCGGAAATGACATTCCCGCAGGCCTCTTCAAGACCTCTCAGGAAAGCGGACTCGTTCGGGCTGGTCTAGAGCCTCGAGCTCTATGTTTTTTTCCTCCCGGAGGAGCTCGGCCGGATATTGGTCTCGGCGGTCGGAAGCGGAAGTGTGGGATGCGCGGGTTTCCCGGCGGTCCCCTCCTCGCTCGCCGCGATGCTGTCCCTCGACTTTCTGGACGATGTTCGGCGGATGAATAAGCGGCAGGTACGCGGGGGCGCTGTGAGGGGTGCGGTTTCCGCGGAGGAAGCCTTGAGGTGGGGCTGGACCCCGCCAGTCTAGTTGATACAACCGGTGCGCATGGTGGATATATCACGTGACCAAACAGGATTGGGCCCCGTATGCTGCTAGTACAACCCAGCCTCTTTCCAGGAAGATAGGACTACAGCTCCCATCCTCCCCAGCAGGCGTGGCCATGGGTCACGGTGCAGTGCAACGTCCCCGGAAGGCATAAGGGGCCAAAAGAACCATTGGAGGGGGCTCGTATTCTATCCCTTATCTGTTTTGTGCGTGTTTTGTTGTGGGGAAAATAGAAGGGTTCAGTACGTTCACCACCTTGAGTTGTAAATAAAAAGGAGTGAAAACATTATTGTAATAGTAGTACAATTAATAAGTCTGGGATTGCTGTGAGGGATCTTGGATTGCACAGCAGAAAAGCAGGCGGCCTGGCGACCCTGGATGGGAAGAGATGGATTGTCACCTTCCCAATCCATATCTTCCCAGAAGGATTTCTGGAAATCCCTTCTTCGTTATGGGTGACTCGAGGCGGCGAACATACCTGCCTAATGCTCCTGCCACCTCTTTTCCCCATAACAGCAGCCCTGTGGTGTGGATTAGGCTGAGAGAAGGTGACTGGCTTTCGTGCCTAAGGCAGAACTGGAACTCACCGTCCCCTGGTGATTGGCCCAGAGTCACCCAGCCAGCTTCATGCCTGGGACTCAGCACATCAGACCCCTGGTTTCTAGCTAAACGTAAGAAAGCAATTAAAATACATCGTGCCCCACTGTGGTCCCCAGCGGCTCTGTTGACAGCAGTAGGACTTCTAAATGGTGGCTTCTCATTTGGAAAGGAGGGGGCATTACCTTTGAAGATGAGCCCGAGGAAGAGCATTGCGCATGGATGTCCTTGCGTTTTGCAAAAGACAGTGTTGAGTTCCAGTCATAATAATCCTTGTCTCCCACCCCCTCCCAGCTGTATTACCAGGTGCTGAACTTTGGAATGATCGTTTCCTCAGCGCTGATGATCTGGAAAGGGCTGATGGTGGCAACAGGCAGTGAGAGTCCCATTGTTGTTGTGCTTAGGTAAATTGATTGTGATGATCTCATGCTCAACCGTCTCATTGTGTGAGATTTGGAAGGGAGAGGCAGCCACAATAGCTTGGCAGAATCTGCTGGATGTGGCTTCCAACATAGCATGAACTTTGTACAAGGGTGAGCCTGACAGAAGGGCACAGTTGAGGTTTACAGGTTTATAGTTCCTACTTGAGCTACACTGCAGTGCTTTAATTAGGAAATCTGCTTTCAAATAGTCCTTGACTTATGACCACATATGGGACCAAAATTTCCATTGCTAAACAAGGCAGCTGTTAATGAATTGCACCTGATTTTATGACCTTTTTTGCTGCAGTTGTTAGTGAATCACACAATTGTTCAGTGAATCCAGCTGCCCCTACTGACTTTATCTATCGGAAGCCAGTGGGAAGATTGTAAATAATGATCACGTGCCTCTAGGATGCTGCAATAGTCATAAATACATGCCGATTTCCAAGTGCCCAAATTTTGATCACATGACCTTGGGATGCTGCAATGGTTGTAGGTGTGAGGACCATCATAATTTGCTCAGTCTTCTTGTACCTTCAAACAGTCACTAAAAATGGCTATGTCAAGGACTGCCTGTATTGTGTGAATAATCTGTACAAAGTTGATTGTTGTCTATGTATTTTAAGCAAGATATTTGTAGACAGATGCCTTTGAAATGGCTGCTAGCCTTACAGGGACACATATAAATACTGTAGATTCCAGGTTATATCCTCAAAAGATAAATATATATATTCAGCACAAAGCCCCAAAATCCTCTTCCTTTTTTATTTTTACAGAAATGAAAAGATAAAATACTCCTTGCAGTCAAGTTGATATTACAGCAGAGAGAAAATGAACAGGGAGGAACAGGAAAAAGAAAGCATTATTTGTACACTTAAACAAGGGGGAGCTGTTTCTGCATACAAAATAAGCAAGCAAAACTGCCAAGAAATCTGTTGTGGTAGGCAGCTGGCAAGGAAAACAGAACGACACAATCAGTGTGCAGCATCTTGTCATCTCTGGTACAGAGTGTGCTACTCTCCTCTGTGCCAAAAAATCCAAGGCAGCCTTCTTGACTAACTCCTCTAATAAATAGTCCTGTAATACATTCCTGCTATTTCTTCCAATTGATCAAGCCCACTTGCATGGTTGAGGACGTTAAGCCTCCTAGCTGCCTCATACGAGAGATCCTCCAAAGCAAACCATGTTTCCATTGTTTGTTTCTTTGGGACTCTGGCTTCCCATGTTTTTTTAGGGGGGGAAATCCCATCATCCTACTCATAAGAGTGAACATGGCTGAATAGGTAAAAGCATCTCTTTAATGTAAGGGCCAATAAATGTGGTGCATTGGAGGGGGATCAGAAGTTTTAAGTGCAAAGTAGATGCCTTAACCACAAGGCTGAAACTGCCATTTTACATCTTAAAAATTAAAAAAAACAACAGCAAGGCTCAAATCTTTGGCCTCACATTCAGTGGGACAGTAGCAACTGTCTGTCCCCAGCAGCATCTGTACATCCCATTAAATCTGGCAAGAGGGACATGCTCTAGGTCTCATCCGTGAGAGAAGCCCTCTCTGGATCATCATCTTCCCAGAGTTCGGAATTCCATCTCTACTGGCCTTTTGAAGGTGAAATGTGCAAGTGTTTTTTGGAAACTGCAAAGATTCTAGCTCTGGTTGTTCTTAGAGTAATCAGTGGTACAGTGCGGATAGTTTTATGTATAAGTGTCTTTATCCCTTGAAAATTGATGCTTTTATCTTCCAGCGGCAGTATGGAACCTGCATTTCACAGAGGAGATCTGCTGTTCTTGACCAACCGCATTGAAGAGCCGATCAGAGTGGGTGAAATCGTGGTCTTTAGGATAGAAGGAAGGGAAATTCCAATCGTGCATCGGGTCCTGAAAATCCATGAAAAGTATGTCTCAGGTTCTGGGAGGTGGTAATTGCAGACATGCTTTGTCAGTTTTCACTGTGTCCTTTTGCAAGTGATGGCTCCTTTTCAGACTTCACCGTGACATTGAGGATCGGAAATGAGCTTTATCCTCATCCATTCCTTCTCTCCTGGTATTCATAATTCTGATCATCTTTTTGATTGTTTGAGGAAACTACGCCTTACCTCAGATAGCCACTTCAGCCAAGATAGAAAGCACAATTTGTTTACTTTCAGAATCTTGTTGGGAGTTTCATTTGAACGAGAGGTTGCTATTTTAGTTGCAACTGCAAAATGTTCAGTTAAACAAGGGACTTTCTATCACACTCAGTGGATAAAAGCAGAAGATCAAGGAAGGATACACCTGATTGCAGCTTACAGCGTTTGGAAATAATGTAGAAGAATTGATATGGGTGGTTTTACTTGAGGAAGGGAACAGCGCTTAATTTAGACTAGCTTTGCCAAATCTTTCTAATCCTGGGTTAGTATGGGATCTGTTCTTGGGCTCTTATCCAGCTTATGTCATTTTTTTTATTCTGTTCTTATTGTTATCACTTAAACATAGTATTAAATTAACACATTGATTTAAACCTGTGATGGAAATGAATTCAGACTTCCTGCCTTAAACATGCAGTGCAAGAATTATAGCCAAGAGAGGAGTGGGTAACCTTCTGACTCCAATTCCCATCATGTTCAGCCAGCTTGATCTCTGGCAAAAAGATGTGGAGGGATGCTAAGTTATGTAGGAGAAGCAAGGGCTTGATTTTCCTTTCCGTGTCTTTCCTGTTATCAAATCAATTTTCTTTGTAATAATCAACATTTCAAAATGCATTTTTCTTTCAAATTCTTGGTATATTTGTGCAACTTTTTCTCAACCCTACAACTCCTTTGTATCTTTCTATTTAGGCCAAAATGAAGCTTTATTTGGCAAAATAAAAATGATGATAAATTGCATTGACAAAGCCATTAAACTATTCATATCTTTTGAATTCAGAACAATTAAGACACAGGCTAACCAATTCATTGTAATTCTCATAATTCCTTTGGAATCAGGAACCTCTATGTTTTTCTTTACGGCAAAGTGGGAAATATATAAAAATTGTCACAAAAGTCCTAAAATAAACTTCACATTGTAAAACGAGAAAGAGGGATGATCCCAGGCATACACACACAACCCATCCACAAAACATGGAAACATGGGAAGAAACCAGTTTAAAATCTTGATCCTACCTACAGTACTGGTGTAAGGTGACATATTCGCTTGGCATCTTCATTCCTCCTCATGATATGGTTGCATTCTGCTTTCCCCATCCATTAACTGCTGCCCTAATGGTTTGTGCTGGGTTTTCTTTTTTTCTCCCTGTGCCAGACAAAATGGCGACATCAAATTTTTGACTAAAGGTGACAATAATGCAGTTGATGATCGGGGCTTGTACAAACAAGGACAGCACTGGCTGGAGAAGAAAGATGTGGTTGGAAGAGCGAGAGGGTGAGTGAGCAGCCAGCCAACTGGTGGCGTTGAAAAACAGGCATTCCTTCCTCGCATAACCACTCTCTGCAGAGGTCAGCCTTGTCCCCCTGCATTTGGTTATTGACTTCCCTGTTTATTTCTGCCCACACACCAGATTAAAAGGTATTCCCCTTTCGGTCATGTCCGACTCTAGGGGGGTGGTCATCTCCATTTCCTAGCCAAAGAGCCAGCGTTGTCCAAAGACAGTTCTATGGTCATGTGACCAGCATGACTATATACCGAGGCACACGGAATGCTGTTACCTTCCCACCAATTTAGGTGGTACCTATTTATCTACTTGCATTTTACATGCTTTCAAACTGCTAGGTTGGCAGGAGCTGGAGCAAGTCACAGGAGCTTACCCCATTATGCAGTGCTTGGGTCTCGAACTCAAGCTGCTGACCTTCTGGTCGACAAACCAGCTCAGCCACCACACCCCTTCATATACACCAGATTAGAAAGATGCAATTCTTAGAACTATAAAGCCTGTCTTTTACGTCTTAGTTATAGATAAATTTCAAAGTCTGGTTTTGGCCTCTCCTGTAAAACACATTGTTTCTGAGTTTTAAGATAGCCTCTTTTTTTTTACCTGTAACGGGATTGGGAGGAAGAGGCAGTCATCCCACTGTTTATCAAACTTCTTGTATTTGTTGCCCCTTTGTTCTCTCTTGTCAATAATCCCTAGGAAGTTTCAGCCAATACAGTGTCTAAAGAGGATGCCTTTGTTTCTGTGTTTTAGATTTGTGCCATACATTGGAATAGTAACGATCCTAATGAATGATTACCCTAAATTCAAGGTAGGATTTTCCGTTCATTTGCTCTTATGGGGTGATCCACTGCACTGGCAAATCAGAATAGCATTCGGACAGTGCATGGAGGCGGGTGGATTTAGGTTCTCTTTCGGCAGAGTTCTGTTGAAGCGTTCCAAGCTGGTCGTATTGTAGGGAGCGCAGGCAGTTGGTTCTCAGTGTTGGTTTGGTGCAAAGGAGTACTGTTTTTAGCCTTTCCAGGTCTTGGAATTTTGTTTGGTTTGGGAGATAGATTTGGGGATTGAGGAAAGCCAGAAAACATTTTTTTTAAAAAAGAACTGTGACCTTCAAGAAAGGCAGGTAAGGCACAGCATACCTGCCTAACATTTTTTTCTGAAGTTTAAACCCTTCAAGGAAGGATGTGTGTTTTAACCATCAGTCTTGAATTCTATAAAGTTCACTGTCACTATTCGAGTCCACGCATCCTACCAGTCCTTCTCTGGTCTCTTTCATTTTGTCATAGCCTTTAAAAACCATGCATTTTACTGGCAAATTATTTACATGTTAGCACTGTGCTGACTCCAACCCCTGTGGGCTGGTTCTAGAAACCTTGATTAAAAGAAAGCATAGCTTAGTGCAGGATGTGAACCCACCGACTGAGATGGCAAACTTGTACCTAAATTGTGCTATTTTGTGATTTTTTTTAAAAAAAATATTCCTGCTCCTAAATGTAATCCATTCCCATTGCATTTGGGGTAGGAGTAAAGGCGGAGAGAGAATCCTGGATAAGTCCTACTGCTGGAGCTTTGGAGCTGGGAATGTCTGTGACCATACTCAGAGACTGTATGCTATGAAGGAAGGAACTGGGAAATCCCTGCATTGTATTTGAAACATTTGGGATGAATGCTCCAAATATTTCTGCCTTTTCTTTTCTCCCCACAGTACACTGTCCTTTTCCTCCTGGGTTTGTTTGTCCTCGTCCATCGAGAGTAGCCCATCCCCAGCGGAGGTGTGGATCACCCCTCCAAGTAGAAAGTGGGATATGAAGTATGTCCATGTCGCTGCTTCTTAATCCGAGTTGGCTTTTGGCATTGGGTTTCTTTTTCTATGACTGCTGCGTCAAGGAATTTTGATCTCAGTATTTTGAAGAGTTTGTCATGCTCTAGCATTTTTGTACATTGGTGAATTTTTATATTAAAAGTTTTAAGCCAAAATTTTTGCCTTTTTAGGAGTTCATGAGTTCTCTATTCAAGTGACTCCATTGGAAAGTATGAAAATCTGATATTTATTTATTAGATTTATTTGTCGCCCTATTCACAATAAGCGACCTGGAGCGGCTTACACTACAAAAAATTTAAAAAATATGAATATATCATACATAAATACAACAATAAAATTACCATAAACTATAAATATACACACTTAAGCAGACTTTAAAAAGAGTGCAAGAAAGGTGGCATACTAGAAATGGGGTCATCCATTGAGCAGCCATCTTTCTTGTGATGCCTGGCTACCCAGCCCCCAGGTCAGTTAAGGGAGTTTGGTTAAGGGCTGGAGATGCCCCTTTGGAAGAGCTGTGTTCCTTCAAATAGGAATAAAATAATCTTAAGACCAGTGAGTCACAGGTATAAATTCCAGTTTTAAAATGGTAGGTGTGTGCCACCTCTGGGGCTGGGACCAAATGCTGGATTATGGATATTGAAAATATTGGGTTTTTAATTTTAGTAAGAAAGTGCCCACAATGGTTTGTTATGATGAGGAAGCGTCCATGTATTGGGCTTTGGAAAATCAAAAAAATCATAGCTGTTCTCACTGCATGTTGGCTCTGGTGATTGTGTAGCCTCTGATGGTATTTTTCTTACCACCTCCACTTTTAGCAAATCAGCTGTAAAACAAAGCGCCATGGATGGCTTAATTTTATCCGATTGGTACTGCCATTGAGAAAGATCTCGACACTTTCCTGCAGCTGCTGCTGACTCAAAGGTCTGTTTAGCACAACAGAAGTGGTGTGGAGTCATGGTGGGAAGTTAATGGTTGGCATAATCCTAGTTAATTGACTCAGCTTCCTAACCAGAGATATTTAATCTATTTGGGGTTGGTTAAATAAATTTCACCATAACCCATAATCCTCTATAGCTGCCTTGAAAATATCAAGAAACAAGGCCCAGGTTCTAATTTTACTCTTACCAACAATGGCGGAGTTGTCTGTGTTATCAGTGCATCTTTCCTTCTTCGTTTCATAGCCAGAGCCAGCGTGTCCAAAGACATTCCGTGGTCATGTGGCCAGCTGCATCTTTCCTTCTTCTAACTCCCAGAGATGCTGCATTTCTTTTTTGTCTTTTCTTTTTTTGTTCTAATGCAGATGTCGCTAATCAACACCTTTGCAGCACTAAATGGAAATGCTGTTATCATTTTTATGCAGAAGGGACAGCTAATTGCTGTGAACAGAGGTGTTACCCCCTCAAAAATTACTGAATAATAATGATCTTTTTTTTTAAAAAAAAGCACACACTTCTCCCACATACCTACACAGACATTTTGCTTCTAGGATGCAAGATTTCAAAAATAGCAAAAGGAATACTTTTTGCCCACCCTCCAGTCTTTTGGAAGATATATTTCTTTTGCATCTTTGATGCAAATTTTTTGACCAATCTTCATTGAGGATGTGCCATTATGTCAATATTGATTCTTGGCATATAAATAGGAAATCCTCTCCCCAACCTAATCCTCTAGTTTACAAATCTTAATAAAGTAACTTGACAGGTTTATAATTAAGTTAAACTTAGGTTTATATTGGATTCCATGTTGGTAAGGGCCACATTTAAATGTTTTTTTCTGACATTTTTACTATACATCCAAAGAACCTCAGCAATTCCATTTTTCCATCTTTAGAATGGTTTCTCCTTCAACCTCAGCAAACACAGATAAGAAACAGCAGAAAAGACCAGTAAGGGGTGGGGCCAGAACCAAAGTAGGTGGAGCAACCACTTTTTTCTGCTCCCCTTCCTCCATTTTTCCCCAACTGATGCTTGAAATGGGAGTTGGAAACCAGGTCAAGGATTGAATGCAAGCCCTTGGCTTATTGGTGGCTTATTGGTGTTTGGTCCTGACAACAGTCATTTCCACCTTCAGTTGAGTTTCCAGAGATTAAATCTGGATACTTTGCATGTAGTCCTCCTAAACCATCATCTGCTTCCTAATTGCACTGGGAACTTGTTGACTGAACCACATTTAACTCACAACTCTATATTGTGCACATTAGCAGGAATCCTTGACTTTTGACAAGTGTCTTCTCCAGATATTTGGAGATATGTAGGAATGAATGTCATGCAAAACCTGCTCATTGTCCCTATCACCCCCATTATCAGGCACAAAAGACCAGACCCAGACATCAAGGTTCAAATTAACTGATTTATTGCTCCAGCCTATTTATAAGAATCTGCTCAGCTAATGGTCCAGCACTGTGGGTGTCAGATAAAGCTGAATGGCAGTCAGGGATGGTTGGATCTGGTACATTTGTCACTATGTAGAGATTCCAGACTAATGCCTCTTGACTCCTTCCCCTGGCTCTGCCTTCTGTTCTCCTATTTGTTGTTCAGTCGCGCAGTCGTGTCTGACTCTTCGCGATCCCATGGACTACATTACGCCAGGCTCCCCTGTCTTGCACTGCCTCCCGGAGTCTTCCCAAGCTCACACCCATCACAC
>JANHZU010005400.1:86332-105741 GCA_032468055.1 Acrochordus granulatus | reverse complement strand
TGTCCAGTTCTAACTGTTGCTTCTTGACCAGCATACAAGTTTCTCAGGAGACAGGTAAGGTGGTCTGGTACTCCCATATACCTATCCCTTTTCAAGCAGACCAGTTCCATCTTTAGCCCCAGCAGATGCACCAATTTCCTGCTGCTTTGGGCTTCTTGAATCTTTGCAGGTTATCTTGTTGCCTCCAGCAATAGACCCAGGACTGGAAGCCTGGAGTTTCTTTAGTTACCTATTAACTGGGGTCCCTTAATTCCACTCCTGACCTCTTCCCTCTAATCTTCACAAGGAGTTGGCCCTCTTTTATGCTAACTAAACCACCACTAACAGCTAAACATCCTCACACACCCACACGCAAAAGATCTGCCAGCATTTAATCCTCTTCTGCACTTTGTGGGCCCATTAATCTTTGTGGGCCCATTAAACCATAATTAATTAATGATCCATGAATATGAACAATCTGTTTTAAGTTTTAAGAACACAGTTTTTAGAATGAATAATCTCATCTTGCTTTGTTAGATCTTTTTGCAATTCAAGTGGCTTTTTTATTCAGAGCAAAATATGTTCCTTAAGATAATATTCTCCCCCAGGCACCATATTTGAAGCCCAACATGGAATTTAACTGCCCAAAGAGAGAACTAGTATGAATAAATGTACTGTAACTTTATCCTCTGCAAAGAAAGTTGCATAAAAGTGGGGAAATGAAGAGCAAATCTGTCTCCAAGATGTCAGGAAAGTGAAAAAGCCAGAAGAACCCATGCTTTAGAACAATTTTCACAGGTTTACACTCTATTAATCAGTTGCTACAAACCAATGAAGTGCCTTGTGTCATCTTTTAAGGGGAATCTTTATTACAACAGATGTTTTCAAGGTGAGGAGTTGGCTTTACCAATGGCCTTAGCAAAAATTAAATCTCCCTTGATTCGGGCTCAGCTAGGTGGACCATATCAAGTTTTTTGCTTCGCCAGTCTAGAAAATGGTGGGAGATAAGATTAGCTTTCCCTGGGTTAATTTTCCTCCACCCTGGTTAAAGTTCCAAGCATAAGCCTTCAAAAAAATGTTTGGGCATCCTGCTTAGTTTGGAGGAAGGACTTCACTCTTTTGAGGAGAACTCCTCTGGGGGTTTTAGGTTCCAGATTGCTCTTTGTAGATCACTCTTTTTTTTTGGCTAAATAGCTAAGACTTTTCTCAAATTAGTAGGGCAACTTCTTGATTTGAAGTTGCCCTACTAATTTAAGAAGAGTCTTGGCTATTTGGTCCAAGACACTGCCTCCTATAGCTACCTAGTTGCTCTGTATGCTCAGAGGCATTCTGTTCTTCTGTGGATACCAAGATTAAGTTTTGACATTTACAAGAGAGTCAAATTTTGGAGAGCATTGATAAAATATTGCTCCTTCAGATTCCCTTTCCTTTCCCCTCCCTTCCTTTCCATTTCCTCCTCCCTCTCTCTTCCTTCCTCCTCCCTCTCGCTTCCTTCCTCCATTCCTTCCACTTCCATTTCTTCCCTTCCCTTTCCTTCCCTTCCTTCCTTCACTACTTTTCATCTTTTTCCTTCCCTTCATTCCTCCCTCCCTCCTCTTTTTCTTCCTCTGCTATTCTACACTCCATCCTCTACCCTACCCCCCCAGGCTTCTTTTGAAGCTTCACAGGTCGGTGCAGACGACCCTACCCGTTCGCTCAAAGGCGTCGCAGAGCCACCGTGCTGCGTTTCAGTCTCCGCCCCCGCCGCCGAGTTACTTAAAGCGGGGACGCGAGTCGAAGAAGAGACGGCAACGACCAGAGACGGGCTGGGAAAAACAGGGGAAAGGCGCCCCCCAGTGGTAAGACGAGACCCAGCAGCTCGCCCCTCCGTCGAGCTATGGCCAGAGGCGGATTCACTAAGAGTCGGAGCATGCGGGTGGGCGGCATGGTGTGGCTGATCCTCTTCTCTGCTCTCTCCGTCTCGCCTTCGCCCGCTGAGAAGAGGAACGGGCCCATCCGGCTCAGGGAGAACCTCTGGGCTACAGGTACTGCTCCTGCTGCTTCCGACGGGGCGCTCGACCTCCAGAGGGGCGCCCTTGCTGCTGTCCTCGGTGCGCATCAGCGCCGGGCACCTTGGAAGAAAAACGCAGCTCCTTGCTTGACGCGAAGAGGGTGACAGCGCCAGCAGCACCTGCCCTCGACCGCGCTCTGAACAACCCGGGTCCGCCCGTGGGGTGGGGGGCTCCTTGGATCGGCCAGGCACCCCTAAATCTTGGAGGACACTTCCAAGAGAAACGAGAGGATGAGGGCTTGGGAACAAGCTTTTAGGATCATGAGGACTTGGGAACAAGCTTTTAGGATCCGCGCCTAGCCTGGACGCTGGTGAGGCGCGGAAAAAGTGAAGCCTCGCACGAACTTGAGCGACGTGGCAGCCTTCCCAGGGCTTCCGAGGCTAATCGTGCGTCGAAGCGGCTTTTTTCTTTAATCCAGGGGTTTCCTTTCGCCTTTCTTAGGCGGCAGTTACTGCCACGAAATGGTGCTCCGATTAATGCTTCGATCGTTCCGCGTTTGGGGCGGGCCGGGGTTGTTAAACGCGCCACCCCGCGCGGGAAGGCTCCCTTCAGCACCCGAAGGGGGACAGCTCCGAAAATGCCCTCGCCGCGGGGATCGGGAAACCGGTGGGTCGCCTGTCGCTGCGGCCGGGGGCGGGCAGAGGAGCTGCTAAAATCTGGGCTGTCTTCGACTCCATCAGTCCAGCCTGACTGACTGGCCAGCCCTCCCTCCGTGGACCGAGTGAGTACTCTGAATTGGCCAGCCGGCTTCTTTATAAGGCAGGGCAGGAAAGCCTACCGCGTTTTTCATGAGCAACGATAATCGCAGGAGACCTCTTCTTTTCAAAAGGAGCATGCTAATAATTTTATTCATGAATACGCAATCCACTTTTTAATCAATGTCATATGTGCCTGGATAGATGGAACATACGTTTCTTCCTTAATAATTCCAAATTTATAAGTGGTGGAATGCTAAAAACAATAATATTGTCCTTTAAAAAGTTAAATGCTATTTCTTCAGCTAACTGATAAATAATAAACTAAGCAGCAATCTGGCTTTTGGGGATGCAGGTGGAGGTAGAGAAACTAAGAACAATTAAAGAGGGGCAGGAGGGAGGAGAGAGAGAAAAAGAGGGAGGGAAGTAAGGAGGGGAGGGAGGGAGGGAGGGAGCAGTAAAAGAGGGAGGGAAGGAAGGAGAAAAAGAAGGAAGGAAGGAGAAGGATTCTTTAGCTGTAGAACAATTGTGTAGACCAACTTTCAAAGAGGTATTTATGACAGCAACAAGAAGGAAGTGGACCTGATGAACTGACAAGAGGTTGTATCCAACCCTATGTTGATTTGTTTAAACTAGAATTCTATATATGTGTGTCATTTCAGGGCATTTTATGGGGAAGAAAAGTCCCCTGAGTTCCATCCCTCTCCGCTTATCATCCTTGGAAAGAGCAGAGCTCAGTCATATCACCAGAGCTTTCAGTCCAGCAGACACTAACATCGTAGATGGTATGAAGGATCTACTGATCAGAGAAGTTCTCAAAATCCTTTTGCAACAGAAGCATCTGGAGGACAGCCAAGGCAAACAGGATCCTGAAGAGCAGGTGAGATCCCTCCCATTTCCTCTTGGAAAGAATGTGCAATTGCCAGGGTTCCACAGAGCTAGTCATGATGCCCACCCTTGCTTTCTCAGCCTCCATGAATCTTCCTTCATTGCATATCTTTCTTGTATCTTCAATTATGCCCTTTTTCAGGGAGCTGATTGACTGCCATGCAAAACTTGGCCAGCCACCTCCATGCACCTCTTTATGGCTGCATTATCTTGCCTAGCTTTTGCATACTTCTTTCTCCTCCTCTTCCTCCTTGTCTTTTAAATCCTTCTCCCCTGCCTTCACCTCCTCCCAACTGTCCATAATCAAAGAATTGCCCAACTATGAGATCAACACAGATCTCTTAATTTTTTCTCTTCTTTAAAATCCCTGCTAGAGTTTGTTCTTGGTAGGGTTGACTGCGAAGGAATACACGGGGAAATTTGCAAGCAGTTTAGAAAAGGATGAGGATTGCTTGGTGTGAATGAATGGCACTGAGAGAGGTTTCAGAGAAAGCTAGCCACACTTAGATACAAACCGTGGAGAGTCAACTTAGTAGGCAAGAAGGTTTTCTTCTGAGCCAGAGACTTGTTCCATCTTGCCCAGGATTGTCAACCCTGAATGGCAATATGGGATGGAACCTAGATTTTCTGCAAACCTCACAGATGCAGTGGCTCTTCCCTAAACATAAAGTTAAATTTCTAGTTCCCATGATCCTGAATGAAATACTGATTTAGGCAAGAACCATCACCCCACCCATTTTTTCAGCCAAAACTTTTGCTTCTCTTTCTACAGATGAAAAATTGAACCAGGAGATTTCTGACATGCAAAACATAAACCATATTTTTTTCCTCTCTATTTTAGTTCTAGGTGACATATCCTCCATGTTCCAAAAATAATAAATTCCCAATTGTTTAATCTCACATCAATCCACTGCCATGAACTTCTTTATTTACTGCTATTTTCTTACAGGACCAACAATGGTAGCTGGATCTGTGGAGTTTCTTTGGCCTGGATAGATCCTGATTTGGAAAGAGTCCACAAACAGCCAAGTGGGAAAATCCACTTTGGTTCCTCCAGGAGGATGAAGAGAGCTGCCTCTTTGGGGCCTTCAGAGGTGATAAATGTGCTATCTGTCCCGCTCATCTGTCACCTTCTATTCTCATTTCCCATTGCAGGAAATGCCATCATTAATGAAGTTGCTGGCAAAACACATTTAATGGCAAAGAACCAAGGAAGATGTGATGAACTGCAGCTGAAAGGTAGATATGTTCCTGGAGACCTTTTTCAATCAGATGTAAAAATAAAAATAAGGACTAAGTGTAGAAAATACAGAGAACACCTACTGATTCCATGTGCCATGACTGCTGGGGAGGTGGGAATAGGAGAGAGAGATTGTTGATAAATGTCCATCTTTGCACTTTGGAAATTAAGGTTTTCAGTCACATGTGGACTGCTCAGGTATATCCTGTAATAAGAATTACATTGTGGTATTGCTTTGGTGACCCGCCAAAGAATTCAAAGATTGTCAAGCTGTACACATAGTTTTTCCAGATCTTTTTGTGAGCTCTATGGAATAAGATTAGTGGTCTGCTGCAGAACTCAAAAAGGAGGGATGACTTAAACCCATTCATCCTCATTCCTCTGTTAGCTGGGACTCCAAACTCTTTGCTCCTTTTGGTAGCCCACCAAGCAACCTTTGCATGCAAAAGGATACTAACTTCAAGAGACATGTATATCCTGCTAAAGTCATGGTATGGAGCTATGATATTCTGGGGAGAGTAGTGGGGGGAATTTTGGGGACCTGATTCCAAACTCTTTGACCAAAAGATAAGTCTAACATAAGTCAGTAAAGATAGCAGCCTTCATTCCCAAAGTCCATAAACCTCCAAAGACATCAATCATCTCCATAATTTTATTAATAAATAAGATTTCTACAAAATACAACTGCTACAAAATACAACAAGAGCTACAACCAGGTCATAGAAGAAATTTGCTGAAGCAACTTCACTGTTTCCCAAGTGCTCCCTAAGAGAAACTCTGCTCAGCCCAGAAATACACAAGGATAGCTCCAACAGCCAGGATGGCAGATAGTTACTCCATAAGTACCTTGAGAAGCCTGACTGAGAACCAGGCCATTTTTTTGGAGATGCCCATAAGGTCATTGACAGGACAAAACAGAGATGATGGTCAGGCAGAGTATTTATCCAAAGGCACATTTTGGCAATGCTTCATAATGAATATTTTACCCAGCCCACAGTTCCAGATGTTCTGTTTGTGCAGGAATGCATATGTATGTTGCCTCCAGACTTATCTGTTAAGCCAGATACTGAAAAGAAAAACCTGAACTCTAGGCTAGAGTGATCTACACCCTGCAAATGTACAGGAGTTAATATTTTGCTTTGTTTATTTTGCTAGGCATGAGATCAGACTATCTCAGCAGACTTTTCTTTTTTACATCTACGGTGCCTTCAAATAATGTGAAGTTGATTAACAAAGAGACAACTGTAGCTGGAGACAACTTGGTAGAGAGGAAATAGCTACCTTCCATTAAACATTTCTGCTCACTCTCAGTGTGACTCTAGCATTCCTAAATCCTGTGATTGGGGGGTTGTGTCCTTCTAGAACAACAAAGTGGAATTTTTAAAAATATATATTAATGTGTTGTTTGTATGTTGTAAGCCACCCAAGTCAATTGGAGTAGGGAGTGCCTAGGTCAAATAAAATATTCAGAATTGGGGCAAATCTTGGGCTTGTGACATTCTCCATCCAAGTAATTTGCTGCTTGATACAAAGGAGATGTCCTCCAGCTTAAAGCTCTTTGGAAGCTGGATCAGAGTCTGACAGGGTAACATCTTTCAGGGCTTCTGAGTGCAACAAGCCAAAGTGCAACAATTCTGAGTGCAACAACCAACAAGCAGGCTGTACTCCATATATGTCATCCATATTTTCCTTCCTCTTCCAATATCTACTGCTCAAAGCATTTACCTCACTCCATTTCAGTGGCAGTCAGGGGAAACCCTAGCAAATAAGGTACCCCAGTGGGATCTGCTATGCTTACTCCCCTCCTGTTAACATTAAGACCATCTCTATTATTGACACCACTCCTTTCCTGGTATGGTAATGACACCATCTCCTTCGAGAGAAGAGCTTCATGATTGTTCTTCAGACCCAAACAGTATGTCCATGACGTTGACCTACAAAGGCCTACAGTGACCCAAAAAGGTCAGGTTTGGAGTCAGTTCATAAAAGTGCACCATTACTTCTCAGTGGCTTGGCCAGGACATTGCACAGTCCATGTCCCTTTTGAAAGACCAGTTCAAGCAAGTTTCATGCCAAATTTTCTTTAGCTGTTCTTGATGGTTAGTTTGAAATCAGGCTGAGAAGAAAATGTCTGGGTCTGATGGAAGTATGGATTGATATACACCTCGCCCAGTATGCCTTCATCATCTTCTTCATCTTCGGCCAGGTCAAAGAATGCTTTCAGAAGGTCTGGCTGGATAAAGTTCAGGGCAATCACCACTGTGCCAGTAAGGAAGCAGAAGAGCCCTGGAAGAGAGGGAGACCAGCAGCATGAAACGGGGCACCTCCAAAACACTACTCAGCCTTGCCTTCCAACATATGTGACATACCAACACATGGAACACATAACCAGCCCAAGGAAAAAGCTAACTTTAATATATTTGCATCACTTGCTGACTCTACTTAAATTAAACCTTGCCTAGAGTTATGGAGTTGTTTTGCTTCTTAATTTAATGATTGTGCGCACCCTGTCTGTTGTGATGCACATAAAAAATTAGTGGTGCTTTGATCTCACCATTATGGCTGACCCCTTGACATTCTTGATCACATCCTGTAAAGATACCCCTGCTCCAGGTAGATTATCCCACCCAGAGGAGGAGGAGACAGTCCCATAGAAGACAAATTATCTATTCAGCCTATTTCACAAGGTCAATCAACTGAGAGGAACAGTTGCTGCTGTGAGCTCCACAGATTTAAAAAGTGCATGGAGAGGAATAGCCAGGAATGGAATTCCCTGGCTTCTTAGGAAAATAAATCCCTTTGGGATGCTCACCTGTAGCCAGAGTGAGCCAGAAAGATGCCCCGTAGGCCAGCTTCAGGGATGCCAACCCAAACTGGATAACACACCAGGCATTCCTCCCCGTGGAGAAGGACAGGAGTGCAAAGATGAGGAAGGCCCCTGTGACAAGAAGCATGTAGCCACCATACAGTGGAACCGGCATGGAGAAGAGCATGTTGGAGACGAGCCATGCACAGAATGCCACCCTGAAAAGAAGGAGCCACAGTGGTTAGAATGCAAGCGGCAGAAGAAATCTGGGGTTCAGATCAGCATTGCATAAAATACTTTGCCCCACCCAGTTCCCTGCCAAATGCTGGATTCAAATTTCTCCACCATTATCAAATTGTGTTGAAAATGCAAGGGAGTTTATTGTATCCTTCGGGGTTTTCTTCCTTTGCTCCCGACATTAGCCCTGAACTCAAAGCATCAAGAGGCAGCTGGAAGAAGAATGGGGTTTTCTCTACTAGCCTTGCAAACCGGCTCTCCTTTTCTATGCTTGTAGGAGACATTACTCTGGAAAGGAAATTATGCCAAGTCGGAGGACAGGGCCTTGGTGGGACAGGGACAGGCAGTGGGACATTTACCATGAGGTGCCTTGCAATGTGGGGGTTCTTATTTAGAAATCATCAGACGGCTGAGGATCTATTTTCATTCAGGGCAGTAGAACCAGCCACTAATCTCATGAGTGGAGTTGGTATTTTGCATTTCCCTGGCTGTTTTAACTTCAATCGGCCAAACACAGTGGCGGAGGAGGTTAGACTGATGTCCATTGAAGTGGAAAGAGCCTGTGCTTGGGAACTGGAGGGCCTTCAGCCCTAGAGCAGCCTGGGGTCCTTTAAAAACCCAGCCAAATGTTGCCTGGGGAGGGGAGAAAGAGAAATTCTTAACTGCAGGAGCTGTTCTTCAAGGGAGTGGGATTTCTTTAAGCTGAAGCTGGATGGTCATCTGTCAGAAAAGTCCACCTGGCCTAGGGCCCAAACTTCTCCCATCTTTCTAGTTCTGCCTGGCTGAATCCACATTTGCAAAATGGAGTTCCCCTTACCAAAGAGTAGCAGATGCATAGTGACCTGCCATACGGTAGACACTGATCAAACCACAGGGGCTATGGTCAGTGAACTTCTCTGCCACGTAAAGGATGGGGCTGGGCAATCCCCGTTGCAGGCCCTCTTCAAACTCTTTGTCATAGTCGGTTCCAAACCACCACGAAAACTGTTCATTATAATTGATGGTTTCATTGAGCTGCTCCACAGGTTTTCCTGCAAAGAGGCAAGAGGATGAGCCACTAGATAGGAACAGGATGAAGAACTGGAAAGGGTATAAAGATCCCAGAGGCCAGGAGGTGCTTTCTTCTTATTGTAGCTTCAAAGTAGCTTATCTTAACCAAGCTATATTTATCAGGTTTGGAGAAACAGCAAATCATGGTTCAAATAATTACAGAAACCAATGTTTCTTTAATCTACAATGGCTGCACCAGGGAATCAGAGAGCTTATAGATCCTGATCTCTCTGGGATTTCACTACAAAAAGGATGAGCAATTGACAGCTTCTGGCTAGATCTCCCTCTACTCAGTTTCAAAAGCTGTTGGTCAAAGTCTCTGAAGTCCCTACTAAGCAATTTAATCAGACATTTAGGCAGGAAGGAAGGGGGAGGGGAGGAAGAATGTTCAGCCTCTCCACCCTTCTCTGTATCTGTGGTATGCCTCAGCCTCATTCCCTACTTGGACTTCAGCATCTGACACACTTCCCACAAAAGAAGACCAATGTTATCCTCAAACACCCTTTGCTTTCCTTGTCCTTACATAGCAGCCCTACAAGGTAGTCCAGACAAAAAGCACAACGAGGAGTATTAGCTGTCTATTATAAGATCACATTAACAGAATCTTGCAAGACTGAAGGATTTCTCCTTTCATTTTGCTCTCTGTAAAACTGGGGAGGGAACCTTCTGAAATGTTTCCCATGCCCTCCTATGGGTTGTGATACCTTTTGCATGGCAGTTCTCCCAAGACTGTTGAAGCATCCAACCTTCCCTTCCCCATCTCCAATACTTAGTCTTAGATCCTTTTCTTTGCAGCCTTGCAAACTCACCAACCAGGGTGATGTTGACTCCCATCAAGCCAACGTGCAGCCCAATATCTGCATGGACCATCGTGGAGCTGAATGATTTGTAGGTGGTGTTGGCTGCCACCTCCCCAGCCTCCCAATCGGAGGAGAACTGAACAGCTGCAAAAAACAAATCTTTCAGGAAAGGAATAGCTGAGAAGGGCAGTATTTCTAAGGCCATCATTGCCCATCTCTTCTTCCCATGAATTCTGGAAAGCAAGTACTTGTGGCTGAGCACCAGGAAAAAGGGCTCCATGTCCAGCCAAGAGACTTAATCCAGGCCAAAATTCAGCTACATATGAAAAGAAGGAAACCAGAACTTACCAACAATCACTCCTCCAATAAAAAGGCTTGAGATGACCCGAACAAGCCAATACAGCCTCTGTTGACAAAGAGATTGACATCAGACAAAGGACTTGCAAACCATAAAGCCCAAAGCTAAATCCCCACTTCTCACATGGGAAATGAGGCTAGTCACTCTCCTAGCCCAACAGGTTACAGGGCTGCTGTACCAGGTGGTGGAATGAAAGTAGAGCTTGTTATACACCTCTCTGAACTCTCCAAGGAAAAGTGATATAAAAGTGCAATAAACCCGGTGTTTGAATCTCTGGACACAGCAAAAGCAGTCTCAATCTATGTTTGATCCCATGGGAGTCCATTTGTGAATCAGCATATAGTGACTCAAACAAATCATGGTTTCTAGATCAACAGGTGATAAGAATAGCTTCCTCCCCCCTCCAATTCTCTGAAAGGGAAAATATTTTAGCTTTCAGTTCTTTAAATAAGATCACTTTTATTCAGAAAAGTTCTCCTTTTCCCCATCTGGATCCAATCCCTACTTAACTCCCTTTTCATAAATATTGTATATTTTTCCACTCTCAATCCTGCTCATTTCAACTATTGTCAGTTTAATCTGTTACATTGAAAACCATTTCAGGGGACAGAAATCTACATTTTAAGATGAAACAAGCAATTAACAGGTTTCTTTAAAGAAACCCATTTATCAAACTTAGAAACCACCCATCTCCCTCGAAATTCCTTCTTGCCATCCAGTGTAAGGTCTGCTCAATCTTTTACTGAATTAATCCATTTTTCTGGGTTCACCCAATATTACTGAATCCCAAATCCACAACCAATCAACTGGAGGTGCACAACATATTAAGCTGCCCACCAGCCGATCACAGGCTAACTCTAAAGATGAGTCTTTGCTCTGGCTGGCTAAAAAGTTAAGGGAAAGTTGTCACTAACACTGCCTGTCCCTGTCCACACCAATTTGAAACAAGGCAGAAACAACACTCACCGCTCTGCCTCGGATTCCCGGCAGAATAAGTAAGAAACTGAAGGCAATAACCAAAAAGACAATGATGACAATGATGAGGTCAACATCAAAGACAAAGGGCTTCCTGGACTGGGGGTAGAAGGGGTAGATGCCATCAAAGAAGGACATTTTGAACTGCAGATCTGGAAAAGAGGTGAGAAAATGATCGGCCGGGCATTCTCCACAATGTGAATGTAACGGAGGTCATCAAAATCTGGACGGAAGATGGACAGTGATCCCGACTAAGGATTGGGAGGAAGCCAACTTCTTTGAAATTCTGGAGGTTTAAGCTGAGGACTTCCTGAGCCTGGGGAAAATCCCCAAGAAGCCCAAGTGAGCTCCGGGTTTTCAGACTGCCCATAGTCTCCGCCTGGTGTCCAGGAGTTCCAAAGGCGCTGCTACAGCCAAGGGAAGCCCTTCTTTCCAAGTTGGCTTCTTGCGAAGCGAGAGGAGCCAAGGCAGAAGGAACTTCGGAGCGAAAAGAGCTCCCCACGACCGACTCTCCCTGAACGCCCCCGCCTGCCAGCCGCCTCCGAAGTGAGCCATCAGGGTACCCACAACCGCCTGTGAGACCCCTTCGCTACGGCTTTCCGCCGCCGTAGCCTCAACCCAGCCACGGATCTTGAACAGAAGGGTCCAGCCGGGACTCAAGGCTGCGGATACGACGGTTGGCAGGGAACAAAGCATTCTTCACATACCCAGGGGCATCTTTCTCGTTCTCTCTTTCTCTCTCTTTCTTTCTCTCTCTCTCTCCCTTTCTCTCTTTCTCTCTTTCTCTCTCTCTTTGGGTCTAGGTGGCTAGAGAGAAGGAAATTAGTCCGGCTGTGCATCCAGCCTGACGCAAGCCCCTCCTGATCTGGGGGAACAACCACCGGGGAGTCTTACCCGCGAGGCTTCGCCTGCGCCTTCCAAGGAGACCGGAGCGCAATACCGGCGCTCAGACCAGCGCTCGGCCCTTATATAGCCGGAGCGGGGGTCGCGCGCAGGTGGCATTCAAATGAGGGAGTACCCAGCCACGCCCCCACAGCTGGCTCCTCGGGCGCCGCGACAGCGCGGACGGCAGTTCAGGGCGGCCGTGACGGCGGCGGCGGTTGCAGCAGCAGCAGCGCTGGGATCGCACCGGACCAGGTGAGGAGGCGGCACTCCGGGGGCAGATCTCGTGGCGGGGACGCCCGGGAAGGCCCGGTTGGGTGGCCCGGGAGGCTTTCTTATCAAAGGCAGCCCTGCGTTTGCACGCTGCCCCGCCGCCACGCTTGCCAGCTCGCGGAGCGCCGGAATTTGCGCAGACCGAGTTGCACTCCGACTCTCCGGCAGCCGCTTGGGTAGAGGAAAGCGTGTCGGGATCTCCCCCTTCCCGGACTGGGTCCCGGGCCGTCCTGCCTGCCTGTCTGCCTGCCTGCCTGTCTGCCTGCCTGCCTGTCTGCCTGCCTGCCTGCCTGCCGGGAGAAGCCTCGCCGCCCCCAACCAAATTCAGCCTCCTGGAATTTGGCTAGCTGAGCCGGGACGCTTAGCTTCTTTGGGGTGGAAAGAAATCTTTCCGTCTCAAAGTTGAATTTGCGGGCTGAAGTGCGGACAGCGGGAAGCCAAGAGCCTGATTCGGGATCCTCTCTGTCCGACTTCATCCTTCGAGTCCCTTAATATCTCCTCCAAAGTCACGTTTTTCAAGCAGAGGCAGGGAACACACGTGCGAACGCACACTTAGGTGTTCCTTGCGCTTGCCCTGCCGCAAAGGCAGAAAGTCCCGCTTCCTAAAGTGAGATCTGCCAGAGTTTAGACCATCTGATCCGTTTGGATGCCCACACATCGAAATCCTGAAAGATGCTAGATGGGAGAACAATGGCATAAAGGGCGAATGCTATCTGGCGCTTTCGCTGTGTTACTCTCAGTCATCCAGGAAATAAGGTATCCGGAGGCTTTTAAATCATGGCATCTGGACTTAGTTTTTTGATGTTAATGATCCGGCTCTTGTTTAAATGTGCCCAAAAGTGGACTGAAGAACATCTCATTAACCAGTTTCTTGATCAGAGCTGGCTGGGCATTTCTGACCCAGAAGACTTGGATTAGTTGAAACACTAGATTCAGTCTCAGCTCTGCCCATTTTGCCCAAATGAGGAAACTGTCATCCAACTTTTCCTGCCTAGATACTGTACATTTTCTGGCTGGGGATGATAAAAAATATAGTCTTGACACATCTGGAGGGCAACAACTGCTTAAGAGAGCAGTTGTTGGGTATTTCAACCTGAAGTCTGAACCCATTTAACTCACTCCTGCTTTCCATTAGATCTGTGAAAGTGTGAAGGAAAAAAAAACACTTCACTGTGAAGTGAAGGAAAAAATGTTTTCCTTTTTAAAGGAAACATTAAGTTTCCTTAACTTGTGCCAAGTTATTTCAGGGTTTGATTTTTATTTTTAATTTCCCCCATCCCATTGCTCTGAGTTATGAGAGAAGTGTGAATACTCACTCAAAAATCAGGATTACTCACCCTTGCCTTTGCTTTCTGACTGTGGCCACAATAACCTGCAATGCCAGGTAACAGTGGAGCAAAAAAGATATGTCAAGAAAGGGGGAATTGGAGATCCCATGTCCAAAAGGGAAAAGTGTGGTCATTTTAAAAGAATTGGGCAAAAATATGCCTGTTCATATGACACTGTAAAATTTTCAAAGTGGGGAAGTGGCTTCTTATAGGAAGGAAATTATTTTGCATAACTGAAAGTAGAATATCTGTTTTGCATCAGAATATATGTCCCCCCCCACCATGACATCTCTGGAAAGACTCCTGTCTGGAGCCCAGGGAAATCACAGCTAGTAAATGGGAAAAGGGTGGTTTGCCTGCTCTTTCTTCGATGCCCCATAGATCATTGGCCCTCGATCCCAAGAAAATGCCATTTCTTACCATTTTCTCCAAAAGACTACTCCTCTCCAGGATTCAGAACAGAACTCCAAATTTTAGCATTAGCAATGCTCCAACTTTGGACAAGTTTCCATCCCTTGCCATAAATGCTAGAAAAAAAAACACAAGACCTTGAATGGGACAACACATGTACTTAGGATCACAAGAGTGATCTTGTACATGAGAGTGTACAAAGTACAGTGACAAACACGTGTACTGTACATATCCACTTCTTGTTCAGAAGCTTAGATAGTCTCTTTGTCCCTGTGGAGAGTTCACTTGGTAAAAATACAAATTGCAACAGGTAAAAAATGATGCAATTGGTTTAGTGGCCTCAGGCTAGACCTCTGACCCTAGGAAGTCAAATTCACAATCAGATCTGATGACAACCATCAAGGAATGTTTTGAATTGTGGGAAATTTGGTTTCATCCCTTGGAACTACCTACGTATATCTACCTTGGATGATTCATGCCGTGATTATTTATTATTATTATTAGATGTACAGTATTTCAAACACATAGACTGTCTGAGCTTTCTTCCCTATACACCCTTCTGGAATGCTTTGTGTAAGTTGAGGGTGTGTGCAAGGAGAAGTGGACGTGATGTGTAGAAGAGATGTATGAGCAAAGCAGAGCAGGAAATGTAATGTATGGCACCTACTAGTGGCTTAGGCAGTAATCTTAAAGGAAAAGGAAGTAATTTTAACATGCTGCTTAATTTTATGGGTCTAGAATCTGCAGCCTTGACATGTCAATTCTTGTGCAGCTAACCAATATCATTAACACCCAAGAGGGAAGGAATGGTAGTTGTAGCTGCACAGAAGTTAAAACAACCTAATTAGGATTGTGGACAACCTGTTTGGGCTAGTAGTTAAAGGCATCAGGCTAGAAACCAGGAGATTGTGAGTTCTAGACCCGCCTTAGTCATAAAGACAGCTGGGTGACTTTGGGCCAGTTCCTCCGTTTCAGCCCAAAATGAAATGTAGTTTCGTGGAAATGGATTAGAAGTTGAGCAACTGATTTCTAGTCTTATCATAGCATGAAGCCAGATGAGTTAATTGCTCTCTTCCCTAAGAAGTAGGCCAGGACAAATCACTTCTAGCAACATTTGCAAAAAGAAAGAAAATTAAATGGAGTAATTTGGCAGGGGGCAAAGCAAATTGGCTGGAACTCTGGAGGGACAGTTTAGACTGCAATATTTCCCTACAACATTTGAGACTGCTCTTACATTAAGTTTGAATATGATCTTTTTAAAATCCATTAATATATCCAGAAGAGAGTAAAAAACTCTCTCTACATTCAGTTGCCATTCAGTTGCTTATGGGGAGAGCAAGCAGAGGCAGGCAAAAATATGCACAGAGCAAAAAAGCTTATGGTCAGTGTGGTAGGCAAGTCATCTTTCTTAGCCAGATGACAATAATTAACGGGTAAAGCAAAGCAGTTAAGACTGAAATTGCCATAGGAGCTGAATGGAAAGATAGTTAAGTTGGGAAGAATCACACAGTTTCAGATGCAAAATATTTTTAATAATTCTAACAACTGAAAAGTCCCACTCAAGTCCCATCTGCTGAACAGTGGGGGGAGTATGAAAAAAATCATCTGTATGATCAAAGTCCTGCCCCTTTTTAATGTGTATGCAAAAAAGTTCCATGGTTTTGCCTGGGCAGTTATAACTGCCATTTTAACTTTTTTTACCTCCCCACAAACACTTGGATGCCACAGAAATGAAACCCCCTGAATGCTTCCATCAGCTTTGCAAACCTGCCAGAACAGAATTTTGGATTTCTTTTGATCCTTTCAAAGTTTGGGATGGTGGGGAGGAAACGAAGAACGGATGTATCCGTTCATCCGTGCAGTTCAACTTCAACATTATGACCTTTAACTTCCCTCATTCCTCCAGTGAATCCTACAAGGAAAACAGCTAATTCTCTGTGTGTGATTTAAAGCAACTTTAAGGCCTAGAATTGGGAAAGAACAGTTCTCTAGGTCTTTTAAATGACAGGATGAATCAGTTTTAACAAACTTTGAAATTCTCAGAATTCAGTTACTGGGGACAGAGAAAACCAGCCTTTAAGGAGGCCAATATTTGGTCCAGATATTTGGTGAGTCAACAACAAGCAAAGTCAGTCGATTTTTAAGTCCAGGGATTTTTCTTTTTGGACCTGGATCCAGGTTTTGCACATATATAATAATAAAACATTGCACATGCTTGCACTACAAAATAGACTCCCTACATGTACATACAAGCACACATACATTTCCTTGCTAGAACTTCATCATAGCTTTCCTTTCCTTTTTTTTTTAATGTACAACTGCTCAGCCAAAGAGAATGTTTAGACTTCCGACATTTTTGCCAGGAGATATTTTATTTTCAAGAGTTTGTTTGCATCACAGCTCATGTTTGAAAAATGTTTGTGGGCCAATCCAACTGAATCTTTTGTTTGCAAAAATGAAAACCTTCTCCTTGGTCATATCTCACTTGCACCTATCAATGCAAAAATGCCCTGATTGTATCTTATTTTCTTCTGGATCTCCATGAGGTTGATTTCATCCCATGAGCGAGAGAGGCTTAAGACATCCTTAGCTATTCATGTTAAATCTTTTCTCCTTTTTTCCAGCAGAATGCAAAGGTAGCCTCAAAGATGTGCAAAAACAGGTTTAGTCCCCCTTTTTATCTTGGGGATTCAAGGAACTAAAGGTATTGGCAATGGAGACACTAGAGGCAGGTGAGAAATTGGCAACAAGGACAACCAACGTCATCTCAGTTTAGTTTTCAGTCCACTGAGGATGGATGGAGAGCTCTTTAACTCAGCAGTCAGTGAGGAAAGCTCTTTCAAGGGGTTTTGGACTATGCAGTTGGCAAGGAAGCAACTTCTCACTGCCAAATTAGGATGATAAATTCTGTGTCTCTTCCTTTTCCTCCATCCTGCAAATATCAGAGCATGTGAATACCTTTAGACTGCAGCAAAAGGGGGAAATCCCGTATCTCTTCTAGAGCCTCCTTCCTCCTTAGACAGAAACCAGTTTTTCCCCTTTCCCATTCACTATTTCCTCCCATTTCTCATTTTGCTCTCCCCACCAATCTCTCTTTATGGTTAACCAGGCAGGTTCTATTCAGTAATCCAGTTCAATCAACCTCAAGCAGATCCCTATTTCCCTGAATGTGGTTGATGCAAGGAAGACCCACTCCAGATCCCGTAACTGCTGTGCAGGATAATAAAAAAAAATATTGTAAAGATTCACAGTGGGGTAAAGATTTACTTTTGAGGCTTGGCTCCCTTCTTCCTGGCAATGTGCCTTTGCAAAGCCTTATGAAATAATGAGACTTAATACCTCCCCACATGCTGAGTAAGAGCGGTGCCAAACTGGCCAGAGATGGATTGAGATGAAGTGGAGTTGCTTGCAGCAAGTTTAGTGGGTTTTACAATGTCCTCGGACAAAGCATTTTCATGTGCTGACAATGTGCAGAAGTATTCAGTTGGGAAAATCCTGGTCTGGTTTTTCAACAGATGGGTAGAGGAGAATGAGTCATATGCCAAGATCTCCAATAGGCAAGGCTGAAAGCAGAAGTGGGTTGAACTATGTAAAAAATAGATTAAACATAAACATTACCACTTGCACAACTCACATGCTTTAGTATTCTGTGCAATGATTCTGAATGCCTTCAACGCATTATATGTAGTGAAAAAGTACAGGTAGTCTTCAACTTACAACCACAATTGGGACCAGAATTTCTGCTGCTAAGCAAGGCAGTTGTTCAGTAAATCATACCTGATTTTACAACTAGTTTTGCTCTGGTTGTTAAGTGAATAACTTTAATTATTAAATGAATCATGTGGTCGTTAAACAAATCCAGCTTTGCTTGTTGGAAACAACACTTTGCTTGTTGGAAACCAGCTGGGAAAGTCGCAGATGATGATCACATGATCCCAGGATGCTGCAACCATCATAAATATATGACAGTTGCCAAGCACCCGAATTTGTTCACATGGTTGTGGGGATGCTGTGACAGCTGTAAATGCAAGGATGGTTGTAAGTCATTTTTTTCAGCACTGTGGTAACTTTGAAGAATCACTAAACACATCATCATAAGCTGAGGACTACCTATATTTGCTTCACAATCACAATTTGTTACTTGTGTCCCCTGGGGCATTTATGTTTTATACAATTACACAATATTTTTTATTTATCAAATGTATATGGCCGCTCTTCCCACAAGAATACACTCAAATCACCCTCTACCTCCAAAGCAGGTTAAAACTATTGTAGCTTGTTGCCTACATGCATCCTCTAGTTCTTTTCCTGAAGTTGTGTGAAACCCATCAGAGACTTCTCCAACTAAACAACTACAGTTTGGATAAAACTTCTCTTTACCTCCATAAGCATTTCAAACATTTCAGATTCTTAATCATGGGATACTGTTTCATCTGTTTTTTCTCTGAACACTGTTGGCAGAGAGAACAAAGAAAACCATCTTCTTCAATGTTTTTCTCCATCCCGGTTTCTAAAGAGGGCTTAGAAAGATCTACGTACTCCCTAGACCATGGTTTACAATCAGCCAACCACTTCTCCATTCAAGTACCCATTAAAAAAATGGGTCAGCACTTGTTATTTCTACTTAATTCTCCCTAATTTCATAAACTGTTTCTCCTTGGATTGCTTCCCACCTTCATATAAACTTTTTTTTTTACTTTTTCTCCTAGTAGTTCAAGCTGTATTTTCCTATCTCTCCAACATTGGCTGACCTACTGCTTTTAAGAGAAGGCGAGCCGACGGCTCTATTGTATCAAAACAGCTTCTTTGATCTTCCCATCATTCTCACCCACATTCCCAGTGGATGGATTCAGACTTCAGATCTGCTGGGTCTACCTATCTCCCATGTACAGTGTTATCCAGCATGTCTCCAGATGTATGCGGGAAAGACCTTGAGAAACTAGGTATAGAGATGTTGCCTAGGGGATGGTCAGATAAGAGATAACCTAGCCCACAGTTGTACATTGAATAGGGCAAGTGGCTCAGAAGGGACCCTCCTTAGTATCCCAGTCTGTAAAAGAGACAGTGGGAGAATTATACTTTTAGATTTTCAAGATTTTGTTCATGTACCGTTACCCCTAAAAAGTAGAATCTGGTCATGTTTCTGGTCTGGTCTACCTGGTACAGCTAACAGGACATACCCCCACTCAGCCAATCTTGCTCAGAAATGCTCTCTGAGTCCTAATGTTGTAAGAAAACTCTCTTTGTAGGCACACATTCAGAAGTGTAGATAATTCTACCCATTAAATACTGGGCCTACATCAACCCACATATCGCAACAAAAGTTTAAAAAACAGGCATCTGGATTGGATTTTTCAAGTCTTACCAGTTCAATTTCAGAATTGAGAAAGCCTTTTGGATTAAAGGTGAAACGTCTTCTACTTAAAAAATCCAATC
>JANHZU010005400.1:76040-86232 GCA_032468055.1 Acrochordus granulatus | reverse complement strand
AACGTCTTCTACTTAAAAAATCCAATCCAGATGCCTGTTTTTTAAACTTTTGTTGCGATGCAATTACCCTGGATGAACGAGAGCCTTCACAGACATCAACCCACATAGTTAGAAGAAAATAGATCTGTTGTCATTCATAGTTACAGTTAATTATAGGAAGAGAGTTTTGTGTATAACTGTTAAAGAGGTAAGGTTGCCTTGGCACAATGAAATAATAATTTGACATTTTCAAAGAAAGAAAGAGACTTAGAGTAAATTTATTGCTGCTACAGACCAAACACAGGAAAATAAGCATTTTTCTTATAATAATAAAGAATAACTGCACTCAGTCAATTATATTTCTTCTCATACACTGGAATCTTAAATGATTCCTTTTTAAAATAAAAAAGTTAAATTTATGGATACAATTGAGTAGTGAAGTATATTTTGAAGAGAGATAACAAGAATTCACTTTGCATGAATAAGGTCCCAGATTTCAATAATTTGACCTCACTATGGCACAAGAAGGAAATCAGCCAGAATTAGGAGCCTGAAGATTAAAAGGAAAAAAATCTGCCAGGATCATATCAAACTTCTTCAACATCTTTTTATCCCAGTGTTTAAAGCTAAAAATGTACAAATCTTTGTGAAGATTTGAAACACTGAGAGATTCTCTCCCAACTGCCAAATATGTGCTAGTTGGAAAATTAGCATGTGAATCAATATGAATCACTGCACAGGCAGATGTTGGCTAAAATCATAACACGACAAAAAGCAGGAAGCAAAAGAGTTCAGTTGCCCTCCCCAGATCTGAAATTAAGGCCTGTGTGGTCTGGCACAATATTCCTGGGGGAGACCTCACTCATTTTATGGGCATTCAATTTATTACCAACCCATTTCTGTTGATGTTCCACATCAGGCAGAGTCAGTGCGATCAAACTGTGACGGAAATTCCTCTCTGTGGTTGTGAAAACAGCAGGCACACTGGGATCAGTTCAGGTTGATCCAAATATGTGTACCTAAACATGAAGCAAAATGCTTTATGCCTACCATGTAGAATTAGCCCAAACTGGAAAGAGGTGTGATGTACATCTTATATTGCCATAATACCTAAGGTTTGCAGAATGGAAGTCCAGCTTTATTATGACTTAGTGGTATATTGACCAACATATAATGGAGACCATGCCTTGGGATCAAGTCTTAGAGCCCTACTAACTTTAATACTTTGATCAGCAGTTGTCCTCTGGCTGTTCAGAAGTGTCTTCTGAAGCCCTTAGCAGCTGTTCACAACCAAGAAAACCAAACTCTCATTAATTCCAACCATTATTTTCTGCTGCGGTTTCTTTTTGCAACTTTCCAACTTTTTGCAACTTCCAAGACTTGTAAGATAAAGCATACCTGATGAGGAATACAAAATCAGGACAGGATAACCATCTCTTCTTCTGCCATTTTCTCCTTCCAGTGTAGCTGTAAGTTTGCAACAAAGAACTGACTGCCAGCATGTTCTTCCATCCACTGGCAGATGCCTTGATGCTGATCCATCAAACGTAAAAACATATTTTCAAATAGTTTCTTTGGAGAGTGATTATGTGTCTGGGATAATGACAAGGTCCCAAGTTATGCAGTCAATAACATTGTGTCCCTTGCTTTATTTATTATCAAGATGATCACGTGCAAATCTGTTTCTTTCCACTTTCAGGAAGAAGTCCAACCTCTCCCCTGTCTCAAAAAATGGGGACAATTGAAAAAACAAACAATTTTCTTGTTGGACTTTTGCTGACTTTGACATATTTATGGCACAATGCAGGTAAGTTAGTCTAATTTTTTTCCACCAACTGGTTTCTTGAATCAGAACAAATTTCACCACCATCTCCAGAATGGTCCCTACAATCATCCACTAAAGGTGTTGCTGAGAATGTCAATGAGATTGTCTATCATTTTAGAATAGCTTTCGCATCAATGCCATTCAGATGCTTCTGAAAATTCCCATGAAGAATGTGGGAATACTTAATTGTTCTCTCCCATTTTTCCTCTTCCATGTTTTTTCTTATCCTCCAACACTAGAAGCCATAAATGACCAACGGCTATCAGTCACTGATGAATATTAGCCAGTCCAGTTTGAAAACTGTACAAGTTCCTTGCCACATTCCATAGAAGTGCATTAGAGTATAGGGTTCAAATTCCATATGAAATCTGAAAATTCCATAGTTCCATTTTGTACTTAGATGAAGAAATTCACTTTCCTGATAATTCATTTTCCTGATACTTCACCATTCCACTGGCAGATCCTTCTACATCCTTTTATATATTCTTTGCAAGAGTTTCTCTACCAATATCTTCTTCTTGTTTATTTTAATTATTATTGAATAGTCCCAAATATAATAAACTTCCTCCCCAAGAAAGCTCAGTTCAATCCCATAAACATTTTATTTGCCTTTTGGAAAGACTTGAGTTGGAGACCGTATGACCAACTTGATTTGAATAGTAATCTCATTATGTTTAAGGTGAGGTTTGTTTTGTGTGTTGGGTTAAGTGATTTCTTTTTAGATGGAGGCTCAAACACAGATAGTACTGCCAAGTTTTCCATCAGTTAGCATGGGGAAGTAGGGCAGAGATATAATGTAGTTAGAAATAGCCTATTGGCTCTTTCAAGAAGCATTGCGGTTGAATGTTAGCAGTCCCCATTGAGTAGAATTGAACACCGAATGTTCAGTTAAGTACTGTAACCATCCTATTGTAACCATCCATTTTCTTGATGCATACTGTAACTTCTTTCTAACCAGAAGGTTTTCTGTTATTGGGTTTGCAGTGCCCTTCTAATGTGCAGATTCCATTGTAAGAACTGGCTCTGATTTTCACTGGAATTCAGCTTTATTCCCAATCACTTTATGTTTCAGTGTGTCCTTCCTTGACTGCTTTATTTCCAGGTGCCCAAGAAAATATCCACTGGGAAATTCAACGTTATGATGGCTGGTACAACAACCTTAGGTATCATAAACACAACTCAGCAGGTGAGAAAGATGTAACTGACCTTCCACATTTTCAAACTAGAGAAACTGTTGGTTATTAAAGGCTGAAGTTCTCACAGAGTCCCATTGATTTTAGTAGGCATGATCTTCTTCGGAGAGCTGGGTCTTTGCATAAGATGTCCAAAATAGGATAATTTGAGCCTGCCTTGAATGAGAATAAGGTTCAGTGATCCATCAGTCTGTTTTCTTGGCTTCCAAGATATTCTCAGGGGTCTTCTCATGATCTTCTCATCATGATCTGCTGTCCTTTGCTCCATTCCCATCTCAGTGACATGTTGACTTCCTCCCTTAGGTTCACAGTTGTCACGTCTACTTCCTGCTAACTATGCAGATGGTGTATACCAGGCCCTACAGGAACCTCATGTGCCCAATGCACGCAGGCTTAGCAATGTGGTGGCCCGAGGAGATTCAGATTTGCCTTCTCAGAAGAACAGAACAGTGCTTGGTGTTTTCTTTGGTAAGAGGCAACCTTTTAATCCAGCCATGCACTTGAAGTCTTTGGCAACTTCAGATAGAGAAAGCATTGCTAAGGGCATTTCCCCCAAATGATCATGGTCTTGTGTTTTAAAAGAAGATCACACCAGCTTGTGAATTTCTCAGGAATTCTTTCTTATGGATAAGTAGAAAAGAGAGGAAATCAATTCAGCCTATGATTTCCTCCAATGTAATGATTCAGGTTATGTTTTACCTAAATTTAGTTTTGGAGAAATCCTTGAGCTTTAAAGGTACAATCTGAAAAAGTCACAAATTGTATAATTTCAAGCAAATGAGACAAGAGCATAAAAAGATATCCTTTGCTACAACAAGATCTTATTTGAAAGGAGGTCCTGAACAGGTCCAAAGCAGAGAAGCCAAGTGGGTCAGAAGTATAGTTGAGGACTGAACTAAAATTTGCACAGGAAACCAAATAAAACTAAAATCTCTTCTCTATGGACTCACCCATAACTCAATTTATTTACCCAGCATTATTTTGCAAATTTCATTATTTTGCAAATTTATTTTGTTTTTAAATCTATGTACTGTTAGTTCTGTGAGTTAGTAAGTCTGACTTCTTAGTTCTAGTCTTCAGACCAGAAGGTGAGATGACTTTTAAACCTTGTTGCACATGTTGATGCTTGTCTTGTGTTCTGTTTTGGCTTCCACCCTTCATTTGCCCCTTACAATCACTGTTGTGAGAAGGACAGCTGTATAAAATTTTTAAATAAACAAACAGACTCCATGCCCAGCACAACATGCCAAGCATCAAAAACCTAGCCAAGGTTAAATTAGCCAAGGTTTGAATGTTGTGCATGACAACCAGTAGATTTTCAATAAACCTGTATACACACACATATTCTCAGCACTAGTTTAATATTTGTTTTTCTTGATGCATACTGAAAATTGCTGGATTTCAGGAGTGACCTTCTTTCCTTCCTGAGAAGGTATATGTTATCCATCGCAAGTAGTTTTTCTAACCTTCCTGATTTTGGGTATCTGGCAGGCTTCCATGTGTTATCAGAAATTTCAGAAGCCAACAATCCAGGCTGCCCAGCCGAATTCCTCAACTTGCTGATCCCTCAAGGTGATCCTGTCTTTGACCCCAACAGCTCTCAGGAGGTTGTCCTGCCCTTCCAGCGAATGAGTTGGGTTGCAGGAACAGGACGAAGCCCCAACAATCCCCGAGAGATGGTAAAAATGTGTTTTGCTGTCTGTGCCATGTCCTTTCCTCCCTTTGTCCAGGAAAGAGGGCAAGCAGAAAATTCCTATGATGGCATATCATACAAGAGCAATCCAAATTCTGTCATAAAAGTGGAATGCTTAGGATTAATTGTTTAGCTATTTGCTCTGGAATATATTTTTTAAAAAAATGACTCAAAGATTACGTCTACATTAAAGGAAACAGGCCAGATGAAGACTGGAGCCAGAAATGAATAGAATAGTCATTATAACATGTTTTGTAATCTGGTATTTTCTGGATCAGTGTTTCTCAACCTTGGCAACTTTAAGATGAGTGGACTTCAACTCTCAGAATTCCTCAGTTAGTCATGTTAGTGGGAGGGGGTACTAAAATGTTGTGCGAACTGCATTCAGTGCATTATACTGAGAAAATGAGGTACTTCAAAAACAGATTAAGCATGCTGCAGTCTAATACGAGCAATTGGTAAGAACACATAATTGAAATAAATGAAGTATATTTATACACACAGAGGTAGAGATTTCAGCATCACCATTAAGTACATCTTTGTTGGGCTTTGATGAACTTGTGTGAAGTGAATTGCTATCTTCAGACATCTTCTCAAAAGACAATTCACCTAAGCCAAGCAGTTCAGAGGCAGAATGGGAGTTAACGGATTTCCTCATTCTCTTCATCCCATCTTCCTGTTTGTCTTCCCACAGGTAAATGGGGTGACCGGCTGGTTAGATGGCAGTGCCATCTATGGCTCATCACATGCCTGGAGTGATAATCTAAGGAGTTTCTCCCAAGGAATGCTGATTTCTGGAAAGGAACGTGGTTTCCCAAAGGAGACAGAAAAGAACAGCTTAATGTGGAAGGCTTTGGATCCATCTACAGGGAAGGGTGGACCACAAGGCATCTTCGGTAAGGAGATTGAGATCATCAACTGCTCCTCAAGAGGCTAAAAGAAAGAGGGAGGTATGGATGGAATCCCAGAGGATTTATTTTTAGGTCCTCATTCAATTTCTGTAAAAAACAGTAATGGAAAGTTGGGTGTGTATTTGAGGATTCTAGAATGCTTGGAGGTCAGTAGCAACACAACTCTTTTGTGTTAGAGCTTCCCGAATAAGGGACAAACTCTGAGCACGTTCTTCCATCAGTATCTAAATTGACTACTTTATCCTTTCACAGAAGGAAAAAAATCTAGAGGTCAACACAAAACACAGTGGCCTTTTCTCACCTGCACCTTTGTGAAGTATTCTAAAAATCATATCATCTTCACCATTATCATGTCTTCTCTGATATCTGCCATTAGGATTCACCTGGCTTTCACAGCTATTTTGGGTTCTTTTTAATAATGATTCTTCCTCTTCTCCTCCACCTTCTCCTCCTCTTCCTTCCTTTTCCCTCTCAGACTTTGGAAATGCCAAAGGGAATGAGAATGTCTTCTTGCAAGCTATGAGTATTGTCTGGTTCCGCTACCACAACCATTGGGCAAGAGAACTAGCCAAGCAGAACCCAAGCTGGTCAGATGAAGACTTATTCCAACACGCACGCAAGAGAGTCATTGCTACTTACCAGGTAAGTAGCATATGGAAGAGACAGAAAAGGCAGGAAAACATATTTAGCTGCTTGACTAATCAGATCTACTCTCTACACCACTTTTAAAGAGGAGGTATTAGTTCAGAAGCAAAATATACATTTTATATGCAGAAGATCCTGAGTTCAGTCCCAACCAATCTTTGTCTGGAAGTACAGTCTCACATGCAGAGTGATAGAAAAGACCTTCTTTACTTAATATTCTGGCCTGTCACTGTTGTTTTGTTATTGGCCTGCTGTTTTTGTAATGATCCTTCAAGTTAATCTTGATTCTTGATGTCTACATGGACAGAGTGATTGGCAACAAAGAGTAGAATTCAATTCTTCCTGTTCCTAGTCTAGAGCCATCAGCCACTACCTCAAACTGGACTCTTTTTTCTTAGCAATTCAAGTCAAAACAGCATACATTGGCTTATCTTATATTTCATGATCTTCTCATTGTTCTCCTAGAATATTGTGCTGTATGAATGGCTGCCAACCATTTTGGAGAAGACAAACATCACAAAGTATGAAGGTGAAGAACAGCAACAGAGCACAATAGATGCCATATGGAAAAAGACAGGAGATTTGCATTGGTTGCATGATGGAGAAGGAAGATAAGGATGTTCTTGTGGATGTAAAAAATTGCCTTAGCCACATTTCTCTTCATGTTATAATTTTTTTGTGGAAAAGAATGGACTCTGTTATCATTTCCCAGCCTATTTATATTTGCAGTTATCTAGGTTTTCCCCTTATATAGGAATGCTAAATTGAATATGCATTCCAAGTTCTTCCATCTAAAACTCAAAACATCACAGGGGGTTTCAAGGCATTCCTTTCTTTACATCTTTTTAGTTTCTTAGTAAAATTCTTCTACTAAGTACCTATTGCCATCCCTTGCACTACTCTCTGTGTTGTAGGTTACAAGCAGCAAGTGGATTCCCGGATCTCTCCTGAATTCCTTGTGGCTTCTGCCCTCTTCCTTGGCACTAGAGTCCCACCTGGAGTCTATATGAGGTAAGAAAATCAGTTTAAAAAAAATAGTGCAACCAGAAAGATGCCTAGAACTGCAGTATTTAAGATTCACAGAAGTAATTGGTTGAACATAACATTACAAAATCTAAGTAGGAAAATTCAGTCCCAGAAGGACAGAAAGGAAGGAAGCATAAAATCCAGACAAGTTGAGTGTGCCAAGCATGGCAACTTAAGGGAGAAGACCTCTTGGCCTCAGACCAGAGGCAGAGAAAGAGTATCACCATGGAAAGCTTCAAATGAACTAATAAATGTTTTCCTCTAGCAGATAATATGGCTGGATTCACACAATAGAGTATCCAATGTGGTTTCTCTCGTTCTGGCTTAAGTTTTTGTGTGAATCCAGCCATTTTAGTTTATAATGTGTCAGTCCAACCAGCCATGGCTTATTCAACCAGTCATCGTGAACCAATGTAAGCTAAGAACTCAACAGAGTCTCCTGCTGCACCTGGGAAAATCAAAAACTTGGATGACACATTAGTGGGCTGTCTCTGCAGATGGAGTATTACCAACATTATATAACTCATACAACATCTGCCCAATAACCATCTGTCTGGCTTCTTCTTTGCCTCTTCCTCTCTTGCTGTCTTTTGCCAATAGGGGTAGGATCAATTATACTGACCTCCCATAGAGAACCCTTCTCATCTCCTGTCTGTTGATTCTTTTTAGGAATTCAAGTTGTTTTTTCCAGAATGTGACTGACATAAATGGACAGCCCTCTCCAGGCCTCCGTCTATGCAACAACTACTGGAATCGGAAGGTAAGGAGCTTCAAAGCTATACAAGAGCAACTAAATATATATTTCTAATTGAAGATACTCAAGAGATAGAGATTGCAAGAAACTGTATTGAGGATGTGGATTCATGGTAAAATATTTATTTCATATGAAAAATTGTAATTTAGAGGCAATGCACTTAAGTTGTGTGCAACAGTCCCAAGTATCCATCTTCAACATTTCCAGGTTGAGTTGAGGAGGTCCTCTGCCTCCAGGACTGCCAAAAGTCCTGGACAGCCTTCATTAATATAGAAAATCCTAGAATCAAATGTCCGACTTCATTGTTACAGCTTGTTAGACCTCTAGTTCATCTGATGATTTCACAAAGGCAAGTGCCATTTCCAGGAACCCAGAATACATAATCAGTGGAGCTCCAATAATTCCTATCACTATGAGCATTGCTCCAAAGATCAGAATTAGTGCTGACTGCCATCTTGGAAATGACCAGATGAACCTTTGCAACAGACTAGTACTTCACACTAGTGTTTCTTGTCTTGGTCAGAATCCTAACCTCCAGAAAGCTGAAGATGTAGACAATCTTCTTCTGGGAATGAGTTCTCAAATTACCAAGCAGGAAGACAACATTGTAGTTGAAGATCTCCAAGGTATATCTTTTCATCTGTTTATTGGAATGCTCTCTTTTTTGATTGTTCTCAAAAAATTGCAAGAGATTTCATTCCTGTGGCAAAGATAAGAAAGAAAAAATGTACTGCATCCCTCAGAAATTTGGGGTGGACCATCTTTTCCTGCTGCTTGTGAGGCTTTGGGCTAATTTGCTTGCCTTTTGATGTCATGATTCCTTTGTTCTTTACTTTTGTTCTTTATGTGGACATGTCTTGTTCTTCTTAAGATTACTGGTATGGGACAGTGAAGTACTCCCGAATGGATTTTGTGGCGAATTGGATCCAACGAGGAAGAGACCTTGGATTATCTACCTATAATAAAGCCAGGGAATTCTTTGGACGTCAGCCTGCTAAGAAATGGATAGATATTAACCAGAAGAACCAAACGGTACCATGTCAGAGTAATTAGAATGGGGTGGAAGACAGGCAGAAGAAAACAGGCCAACCATTACTTCCCTTTAAAGCTTAAACAGATGTTTAAAATAAGAGTTTTTCTTTACATGTGAGAAGAATGCTTGACATGAGCTCTATGGTTCTCCCACCATTCCAGAGAGGAAAAATGCCTGACAACTATTTTGTTATTGCATTAAATCAACTGTAGAAAGATTGTGCTACACAGTGGTCCTATGCAACACTTTAACCTAGCATCACATACCTCTTAACACTTTTTCAGTCCCTCTCCAATTTAGCTTAGGCCCCACCCATATTGAGCATATTGAGAGAGGCACGATGGCACAAGTGGTTAAAAGCTTGGCTTGCTGGCTGGAAAGTCAGCCACCCGAGTTCAAGACCCAGCATTGCCATGCAGCAAGATGAGCACCTGCTGTTCCGCCTCAGCTCCCGCCCACCTAGTGGTTCAAAAGCGCGCAAGCACAAGAAGATAGATAGGCACTGCCCCTTCTGGCGGGAAGGTAACAGTGTCCGTGTGCCTTCGGCATCTAGTCATGCTGGCCACATGACCATGGAAGCATCCTAGGATGAACATTGGCTCTTTGGCTTGGAAATGGGGATGAACACCGCACCCTAGAGTCGGTCATGACTGGCAGGGTCACCTTTTACCACCCGTATTGACCCCAGACACATGCATTTATGGCTCATGGACTCTTCCAATTGTTACATATCTCAGTAGAAAATAAATCTCACTTATATTCTTTAAAATTCCCAGTAGGTAGGAAATAGAAGCTAATGCAGCTTGATCTTCTTCTCTGTCTCCTATTTGAGTGGGTGGGAGGCTTGTTCCAGTTCAAACAGTAAAAACAGGGTCCAGCATCCACTATTTACTCTTGAAAAGTCATTTGTGGGAGAAGGAAGGGCTAAGCAGGAGTGAAAAGGGGAATCAGTTTGGAGTCACTGTACATGCACAAATGCCAAAGATTTTCATGTCTTCATGAAAACAGTTAATCTTATCCAGGAGTCCAGGTGCTGAGTTGGCAGTTGGATAAATTCTTGTGACCTTGAAGTTTCAATAAACTTTTAGATTAGAAATGAATAATCTGAGCTTGCTCCTTTGAGCCTAACACCA
>JANHZU010005400.1:63279-75940 GCA_032468055.1 Acrochordus granulatus | reverse complement strand
CAAGGGCTTATTACCATTTTATACCCCGTTCCAAACAAAAAGGGGACCAAAATCTCCCTATCTCTTTTAACTAGGCAAGCACACCTTCCACTCATTCAGCCTTAAACCAAATTATCTGTTTACTCGTAGATCCTAGAATTAACCGCAAACCTCTATGGAGACAGCCTTGATCAGCTGGAGCTGCTTCTTGGAGGGATGCTGGAAGAAGATGAGGCCCTCTTCCAAGCCATCATTGAGGACCAGTTCATTTGCCTACGAGATGGAGACCGATTCTGGTTTGAAAACACCAAGAATGGGTGAGAAGTTATTCCCATTAGAACATTGTTTAATTTAGTCCTTCACTTTCTATCCCTCCTCTCTTTCCTCTGGGAGTGTATGATGAGTGGTGTGTTGCCCTCTTTTTAGTCTCACAATGACTTGAAAAGGCAGTTTAGGCTGAGAACATGTGGAAGAAGGAAAGATGGAGCCATGGCTGAAAAAGGAGATCAGTTTGGAGTTACTATGCATGCACAAACACCAAAGGTCCAACCCCTTGTGAAGACCATTAGTCTTATCTGGGGAGTCCAGGTGCTTGGCTGGCAGTTAGAGAAATTCTTGTGACCTTGTAGCTTCAATAAACTTGTAGATTAGAACAGAACCAACTGACCTGATCCTTTGTGCCTAACATGATAGATCCTAAACTCATCCAAAACATTTCAGGTTCGAAGGAGGATTTGAAATTCAGACTCCAAATTCTAACCTGGCATTCTAACCATAGCCTTATGACTGTATTTATGCTTAACACCCTGAAGATCCCACTGAGTACTGTTCATCCCTTTCTTAGACTATTCACTTCTGAAGAGATTAAGGCCATAAAGAACACAACCTTTCATGATGTTCTTACTGCTGTCATATACTCAAAAAATATCCAAATGAAAGTGTTTATCTGGAATAATGGTGAGTATTTATGTTCTCTGCAGCTGCATTGGGTGAGACTGAATCAAAGCATTATTTTGTACTAAACCCATTTGTTGGGGTCCATTCCCATCCCTGATGATGTCAGAATGATAGCTCACGATGTCATAAAGAAACTTCACCCTTTCATACTTGCACTGCAGTGTAACACACAAATATCTAAGGAGCAGAGCTTCTATCATGACATGTAATTATATTTCATTACTCCCTCCTTCCCTTGTTGCCACCACCACTGGGTACCCCTATGAACAAATCCATTATTTTTATTCATATTAAAAATATTGGAAGGCTTTCAGCAAGGAGAAAGAAGACAAGTTGCAGCTCAGAAATTGAATGTGTACTTTACAACAAGCCTAAGAGTTTTGAACAAAGCACTGAATGGTTGTTTAGGATTACACATAAATAAAGGCCAGCATTTTTAGTCAGGCAGGACTTGGCAATATTCTCTTTTCCCAACAATTTATTTTTTAATATTGGCAACCCCAAGTCTTTTGAATGGGGGCAGCTTCATAAATTATATACAGAAGGCTCATTGCAAGTCTGGAGTAATAGCCACTGGCTTCAGTGTGGCAAGCAAAACCAAATTATTGAAGCCCTGCCCTCTTTCACCTGTCTGCAATGCATGTTAAAAAGAAGTGGGGCACTGATAACCTGGTTGCATCTGCTATTTTGAAGCCACTGACCATCACCATAGAGACTTCTGTTTTGCATAGAAAATACAGACAACATGAGTCTTGAGTAGCATCTGGCTCAGCAGCTCTCCTGCCCTGCCTTGCAAGATTTGACATGTAAACATTTTCATAACATTCCTCTTGTCTTGGTTCAAGAACAGTTTTATTAATTCCGGTATTGAAAATCTAAATCTCTCCAGTTTGTTTTGACAGCATGGAGAAATTTCCAGAGTTACAACATACCATCCCATGTCGTACCTATGCTTGTTTATCCAGATCACCTAAGATGCTTAGTGCAGGGAGGAGGAAGAAAAAAATCAATAAATTCACCTATGCCCAAGTGAGTCCCATAGCTTTTGGATGCATCTCTGGGCTAATTTTTATTTTACAATGGGCCTAGAAATCACACTAACCATTGTTAGAAGGAGATGGTTCTGGCTTCAGATTAGAGCAGAGAAGGAAAATATTCAGAGTTTTAAGAAACTTTGCTAGAAGAAGGAACAGAAGCAATTAAATTGAATGGAGGTCCCTATCACTTTGCATTCTCCACCATCAGGTGATCCATGCCCCCAGCCCAGGCAGATGGATTTGCAGAACCTCCCTTCCTGCAAACAGATGACCACCCTAGATTACTTTGAAGGAAGCGCTGCTGGTTTTGGAATCATCATCGCTGCCCTGTGTTGTTTGCCCTTAGGTCTGTTTCAGTCCAGGTTTGAAATTTACCTTTATATCCCATGGTGGGGTCAATTGTGGAAATGGCCTGGGAGTGAGATGGTTGAAAACATAAATAAAGCATCTTTTAAGTGCAATTTATGTGAGCAGCTGTTTCCAGAGAAAAGAACCAGTACTTCAAACATCGGTGGAATAATAATTGGACTCACCATTTAGTAGGTCATTCAGCTTGCATCATTCTGACAATACCTAAATGCTCTCTCTGAAGAAAGTAAAAGACTTAGACAATAAGAAGCAACATATACAGGCCTGGAATCTTTGACCAATCCTCAATTTTAACCCCTTTGAGTTCCACTATGCTCTCTGCTTTTGAAACTGACCTGTAGAAGGCAATGGTGCCAGAGATGATTGGGGTGTCACAGAATGTGCAGGCAACAGGCCCATTGTCCATAACGGTGAAGTATTCTGTGATTCGTAATCCCAATAGCTTTGAAGGACCCCAGCTTGAAGAAAAGCAGCATGAAGTTATCAATGTCATCAGTGAATTGGAAGAATTTGCAAGTTCCCAACAATGCTCAATGCTCAAGACTGGCCTCTGTGAATAACCCCAGCTGTTGCAACATCAGCCAATGTTTTTCTTACTGATATTTCTGTAGTGAGTCTCTTCATTGCCTGGGTTGTTGCTGCTTTCCGGAAGAGATCTTTCCGTAAGTTGCAGAAGAAGCAAAACCCCACCAATCATCCAGAAGTATCTGCTGAAGGAACCCAAGGTGAGACCAATTCTGCCAGAGTGTCCACTACTCAAAGATTCCATTCAGACACTGTCTGAATCAAATGTCAATTTTTCTCCTAATTGCTAATCAAAAATGATCACATTCTCTTATGTTCTAGTCACTGGGGTTATACTGTGGGGTTCAGATTCCTGCAGACGAGAGAATGATGAAGAAAAGTGACGAACACTTGGGCGTTAGTTACATTGGTGTAAATAGATGCATTAACTTTAAAACAACCTAGGTGTCTTCAAAGATGATAGAAAATTCACTGAGAAATGTTAACCCGATTGTTAGAAAATGCAAGGCTAATACAGAGTCCTCTTCTCCCAGCCCTTGAATGGCAAGGCTCCAAGACCAATAGTTCACTTGTCTACATCCAACTAAAGGAAAACAAAGTGATCAAAGTGCTTGATAGCAAGCTGGCTGTGGTTCGAAGCATAACCCTAAAAAGCCAGCAGAAAGTGGAGACCATCATGTCCAACAACAGAGGCAGCAAAGCTATACTTCTGAAGATTCCTAAAGAATATGACCTGGTATGTACCAAGGAGGATGACAACCAGCTATTTATATTTTCATTTATAGGCTGGAAATGTTTCCACCTTGCTTTTCTGTCTTCTAGAACTTCTCAACTCTCAGGAACCTTAGGGAAAATAAAATAGCATCCAGGATTATCTTCATAAAACCCATAATTTTACATCAGCTATTTAACAACAGTAGGAACATGGTTGTTTTAATGGCTGTCTTGAACAGAGTCAAAGAGTGGGTGCTAAATCAATACATCTGGAAAAGCTATCCATGGTTTGTATCACTATGGAGAAGCTACTATTATAAATATCTAAGTCCTTGTTGAATTCATGAGCATCTAAAATATTCTGAGTATCTTAAACAATATCTTAAAAATTAAAATATGAAAGAGGAGTATAGAACAAGGTTGCCTTTTAGGCACTGGAGTCTCAGGTTATTTACAACAGAGCATCGCAGTATTCAATTGTCTCTGGATGTTCCCTTCCTCAGCTGTGATTGTCTCCTATCTCACTGTTGCTCTAGGTGTTGCTATTTAAGGGAGAAGCAGAATGCAGGGACTTCCTTGGACATCTGAAAACCTACCTGGAGAGAAATGAATTGTCTCTCCAAATATCAGTGATGAGTGAACAGCAGCTGCTAAAGAAGGCAGTAACCAAGGAGCAGAGAAAAGAGATCCTGGAAATTTTTTTCCGGCATTCATTTGCTCAGGTGAGTAAACAGTTGTTTCTTTCTCTTATTTGTTGGAAAACATCACATTTCTCTTCTACTGATCTCTTCTATTGGAACATTCCATACATATGTTAAATCATAAATATAGTCAGCTACATAACGTCACCTAACTGAATGATTTTATTACCAATTAGAATGACTGAAATATAGACCAGACCTCCTCTTCTTGTAAAATGTTACAGCATGGCAGGACAGCAAGAGCAAGAAATATCTTAATTTTATTTAGAATATCTTATCTTTCTGATGGAAAGTGAGAGAACTTCCTTCCTTCTGGGGACGTGATCAGTAGTCTTACTCTTTTAGGTTCTACACATTGACAGATTAGATGCTGGAGAACTCAGTTTGGAAACATCTCAAAAAGCCAAGGAAGCTTTAAAGTGTGAGCTGAGCCGGGCAGAGTTTGCTGATGCACTGGGCCTCAAACCCCAGTCTGTATTTGTGGACTCCATGTTCTCTCTCGCCGACAAAGACAAGAATGGATATCTCTCCTTTCGGGAATTCCTGGACATCTTGGTGGTCTTTATGAAAGGTGAAACTTGAGATCACGCAACTGTAAGGGTTGGGATGAAGTCAGGACCTCTACAATCTGGCACCAAACTCTTGTGTTCATATGATACACTCTACTAGACCAGGTAGATTTAACATCTGCATTTCTATAATAGGCAAGCTTAGGTAAAAGATAAAGGTGACCCTGCCAGTTGTGACTGACTCTAAGGTGCAGTGCTCATCCCCATTTCCAAGCCGAAGAGCCAGTTCATCCTGGGATGCTTCCGTGGTTATGTGGTCGGCATGTCTAGCTTAGTGCACATTAAATCTGGTTAAGATATGTATTATATTTTGGGATGGTTGAGATATGAATTTTCCCCTCAGTTCCAGAAAAAACAGAGGTAGTGTGTGAGAGGGAGCAGGATTCTTTGACATCTTTCTGGAGAACCTAAAACAAGGATGAGAGGTAGATGCTATCATTATAGCAGAGACCTAAAGAAGGGACTTAATCTGGGTCCATAGGAACTGGAGGATTGTGATAGCCTTTCAGCCAACATGATGAATCTCAGGATAGTGTGATTTTTATGGATAACCATCATCACAATTCATGAATTTTTGAGTTGCTGCAACAATGCTCTTTCTATCTTTCTATCTTCTCTCATCTATTTCCTGAATCCTTCTCAACTGATAATCTTAGAACTAAGTCTTCTTTTCCTTTCTGACTGTCAACAAGATCAAGAAATGGGCTTTGAAAATCTCTCTAAATAATTAGGGCTATATAATTAAATTGTGCTTATGATACATGGTCTCTGTCTCTCTCAACCAGGATCCCCTCAGGAGAAGTCCAAATTGATGTTTGCCATGTATGACATAGATGGAAATGGTTTCCTTTCAAAAGAAGAATTCTTTCGGATGCTAAGGTATCTTCTGCATGTTTGGACATGGGTTGTTGGCTTTTGTTATCATAACTGATTCTTCCCTTTGCTAGACTGCTATATTGTACCTTTGGTCATTTCCTCACCTGAAATTCAGTCTATATATCTTGGAGAATGTTGATACTGACAATAAAACTCAACTTCATAACCCACATTCCAGCATTTGGAAGAGCTGAAGCCATGTGGAAAATAATTCCCTAGATTTGTAGATTAGGTCTGGACTCATTTCAAACTCAGCCAGTGCTCCCACCCAACTCACTGAATTTGTTCTGTTCATCTGAGTTGTGAGTGAAATACATGTGCCACCAATCATGGTTCTCCAACTTAAGCAAGATTTTGCCATAGACTCTTTGATTATCCAACATTTATCTTATCTTGTTAAGACTTACCTCCTCTTATCTCCTCCTTTAGGTCCTTCATAGAGATTTCTAACAACTGCCTCTCACGGGATCAGACTGAGCAGGTTATTGAGTCCTTGTTCAAAGAATCAGGATTCCAGGACAAGGAGGAGCTCACCTGGGAGGATTTTCACTATATGTTGCGGGATCATGACAATGCACTCCAGTGTACTCAACTTTGTGTTAAAGGTCAGTGGAATCCAAAAAAGATACCTCACATGAAGACTTCTGGTTGGGTAGGAATAAGGAAGCCATGCCTCTGGAAGCAAGTAACAACTCAAGATTTCCAAGAAGTGGATGTTCTCATTCTTATTACTCTCTCTCTCTTTCTCTTTCTGTCATGGGTCACTGTGTGTGAGGGAGGGGATGTATTCCAGATGAGTAAGAGGAAACTCAGCCCAAATATCATGTGTGAACGAAAGAGAGTGAAGACAGCCACTCCCTAATAGTTTCCAGAGTACACTGTAGATGCAGATAATAGAGTCTTCAGTATGGCAAGATTTTGTCTAGATCTGAAACAATAAAGAACTCAGCTTGGAATAATTTCTTTCTTAGTTTGGGGTCTGACTCTATGGGAAAGAAACCAGTAAGTTGCTCGCAAAGTCAGTCAATACCTTTCTTCTCCAATCTCTAATTCTACTAGGCCCTTGATGGTCACTGATTTAGTTTTCTGTTTCCTTCACAGGAGTTCCAGAGAGATTCAAACAAAATGAAATAAACCGTGTGTCCTTCATTAACAAAGATCGAGATAACAAGTAAGCCACCTCCCAGTAACTCACTTTCTCATGTTTCCATTCCATGCAGCCTGTCTAAGCCTGTGTTGATTTCAGTTGCTACTTTCAGGTCTCACTGTGCCCCACCATAAATCACACAATTTCTCTGCAAAGGCTTCCAACATGTTTACAGTTCCCATATACTTCCCAATCCATATGGTCATAAAGTAATCAGTAATAAAATGGAAATAAATATCCATGTGGTGGGTATCAATATATGCCAATAAATATGAAGAATAACAAGGGCCAAATTAGACATTCATTTTTAAGTGGTTTATATTGTCATGCTTGCAAAAAATAGATTCGAAAGCTTAATCACACCAACTGAAGGAAATGAAGATGTCATTAGAGGAGCACTAGATGTGGAAAGACTATGCTGGTTGAAGAATTCTGGGAGCTGAAGTCCACACATTTAAATTTGCCACTGTTGGACACCACAGCTTAAATATATGTACTTATATGTGTATATTGTAGTATAATCCAGAGGTTCCTATGTCTGATAATCTTTCCTAAGGTAAAAGGTTTTCAGCTTTTTCAACAAATCCATCAAGTTCTTCCACATTTTAATTGTTGAAATGCAACCATGCTGAAAATTTCATGAAGAATTACTTGTGAATTGTTGTGATTGTTATTTCCACAAACAGAAATAGTACTTCAGAAGGCAATTTTTAATACCCTCTTCTTTTCTTATGTAGGTTTCCTTCATAGAAAATAACCTTTAAACATAATGAAATATATTGTAGATTATTATTATCATTATTATCCCTGTCACTGGACTCACAAAGGCAGGTGGTTCAGGCAGCTGACTGTGGCAGAGAAAGGCAGAGTTTAGAAATACTTAATTTTTCTTGCCAGAATTTTTTAATTTTTCTTGCCAGAATTGAGAAGAGGTACCTTAAATGCTGAAATAACTTGGATATTCTACTTTGTGGATATGTGCCACAATGTTTAGATGTAACTTGAAATGGCACCATTCAACAGCAACTTAAATCAGGCTACTAATGGGATGCCCACAGTCCCAGATACAAGGTGGTACAGTGAGAATAAAATAAATTATTTTCATCAGGACTGGCCCTACCTTTAAAATAATATAGGCAGAGTTTTGGAGGGAGACAACATTCTTAGGAAAATGAGTTATTTTCACTGGAATGTAGGGAATAAAGTCAAGTTTAAGCCCCACCCTTGAGATTGGAGACTGGCTGGAAGCCATCTACATAAGAAGCCAAAACATCTGAAAGAAAGGGCTGACTGGCATTTTTCATGATCATTTTTAGAGTATGATTACATCCTCAAGACATCTTGCTTCCAAAGATCATAGATTGAATGTTCTCTTTAAAAACTTATCTGTTCTCTTACAGTTTATTCCTAACTCGGGAGGATCCCCTGATCTTGGGTAGAGACAGGCTACCTGCTGAGGACATAGGACAAGACTTACGGAAAAGACCGGGCAAAAAGTAAGCATGCGAAGTGTGTTTTGACTCAAAGACACTCATTCTAAACTTCAACAATGAAGTGTCTATCTTAACCACACAACATTCTCCCCTTATCAGAACACAAAAGGCAGTCAAAACTGATTGAATGAAGAGAGAAGGCTAGAAGGTGAACTTCTTATTAGGCACATAAAAATAGAAATGAAAGAATATCTGAGTAGAGTTGACGTTTGAATGACACCATTTCTGAAGAAAAAGCAATGCTGGATCAGATCCAAGTCTTACATGCTAATCTAGCATTTGACCCCTCGGCAACCCAAGTGGATATTTCTGAGATACCCATAGGCAGATAACAGGCAATCCCATTTTTTTGCAAATTCATCTCTGTGACTGTACAATAAATAGTTATGTATCTGTACAAGAAGATAAGTAGTTATGTAGGGGGAATCATATTCATTAAGATTTGTGGGTAGGATTTATAGATAATCATATTTCTCAAGAACTGTGGTCAGCACCATTTACTTGTTGCAAATCATTTCATCATCACAGCAGAGTCATACAGTTCAAAAAGAAACTGATAAGTAACTTGTATGTTTGGAGAACTCCAAAGTTCCTTTGTGTTGCCTGGTTAATCTCCATATTTTTTCTCCAAGGCACACATTCAGAATTTAAACAACTGTCAATTCTGTAAAATAAACAACTGTTATCTCAGTATCTCTGTATATTCAAAATCTTATGATCCTCATTACCAGTCTCTTTATGACTCAAGCCTCATTATTTCCACTGTATACAATGTAATTAGAGTACCTGGTTTTGTCATTGATTTGTTTTGCCATGTGGTCAGTTTCCAGGCAACATAGTAAGAGCAGGCTCTGAGGCAAATCCAAGCATCACTGTTATCTTCATAGCAGCAAAGTCCATGAGAGTGATGCCACTGGCATGGGAGCAGTGGAAATGCAAGCTTCATGGATGCCCTTAGGAGCTCAAACAGCTCTGGCTATCCCACCCCAAATTAAGAACCAGAAGTATAGAATACAAGGGTAGAAGCAATTGATTTGCTTCTCCATACAAGCTGAAGTTGCCATGGTGAAAAAAATTATCAGTGTATACAGGGAGAGAGTTTATGGAGAAAACAGAAACAAATTGGTAAATCCTTAGGATTCGCATGTGCTTAAAAATACTCTTATTCCCTTTTGCAAATGTATGTATAGGGGATCTGTTGAGGTCAGGATGATAGTTTCAGGGCTCTAGCAAAAGCAAAGTAGATTCTCAATTGCCTGAATCTAGCTCACTCACTAATATATTGAAGAATTCCATATGAGTAAACCAGGATGGCACAATTCAGGCACTTGACAACTGGCATATATTTATGATAGCTGAAGCATCTCAAGGTCATGTGATTGCCATTTGTGAACTTCTCAGCTGGCTTCCAAATCTTGGAAGTTCAGGTATTCAGAGGGCAGTTGGAGAAATTCTTGTAATCTTATAACATTAATAAATCTGTTAGCTAGAACTGTACTGACTAAGCTTGATCTTTCGTGCCTAACAGATTTTTGTTTCAAATGTCTTCAGATCAAAACTTTGCCTTCCAGCCAAGGCTTTCCTAAGCTATCATTTCCTCTATTCCAGATGGTACCCCCCAGAACCTCATCTCTACACAGAGGCACGGAGGGAACGATACCAGAGGAGCAAAGTCCACCAGAAGATTCAGCAATTCAAGCGATTCATTGAGAACTATCGGCGCCATATTATCTGCGTGGTGATATTCTCGGCCATCACTGTTGGCGTCTTTGTAGAAAGGGCATACTGTGAGTTACCAGCCTACTTAGCACCACCGAACCGGCTGCTCGGCTCAAGAGCTGGTGCAGCCACCTTGATTCAGAACTCTGCATCCTCATGCAGTGAGGAAGGAGAGAGGCCTGTCTCCAGGGCAGGCAGCCAATGGCAGCCACCACTAAGCATACCACGTACGTACCTCCTTGCAGCACAAACGCCGGTGTAAAGCAAGACACTTCTGCTGCAAGTAGAGCTGTATTAATGATTAACAAGGGAAGTTTGTTGCCAAACTTCCTGGTATTGCTTTTATAGTGGCTGTTGTAGTGACAGACCTGTAGAGGATGAATCATAACTTTAATGATAAGGCTGTGGTTGAACCATTAAAGTTCTGAATATTCTCTTTGCAATCTTATCATAATCTAACCCTTTCCTGTTGGACACATAGGTAAAGATCTGGAGGAGAACTCCAAATCTGTACATATTGCTATGTGTTTCCTAGTGCCTTTGTTCCCTTTAGATGGTATTGCATTGCCATGCTATTTGTAGGGCATGCAAGCGTGTATATCATCTAGCATGCTGGAGGTGAGTTGCAGTTCTGGAAGGCACAGATATATCCTGAGGCTGCAGACCTGTGGGTGGACTTCCTCCAAAGCTTTGGACAAGGATCCCAGAGCTTGTCCTGAAGTGTCTGCTTGATGGTCATTTTTATGGGATAGAAGGGTAAACGTGAGAGGAATCCCATAAATGGTGCCTCCTCCATTTAATTTCATAATCTTCCAATTGAAATGGTATTGAATCCAATTGGGTTGTAACCTGCTCCTACTACCCTCTTTATTCTGAGTCCGTTCCTTTTTGGAACATGGCCTGGCCTGCAGGATACCACCAGAAGCACACAAACAAGTCTCAGCCTAGAAAAAAGTGGGTGACCCCAGTTATTATGGGCTTTGTCACAATTTCAGCCTATGGAATGATTAAATCTAATTGCCTTCCAGACTATGGATTTGCATCACCACCCACTGGAATTGCTGACACCACCTTTGTGGGCATCCTGATCTCTCGGGGGGCTGGTGCCAGCATCTCCTTCATGTATTCTTTCATCTTACTTACCATGTGTCGAAATCTCATCACATTCCTACGAGAAACTTTCTTCAATCGCTACATCCCCTTTGACTCAGCTGTGGATTTCCATCGATGGATTGCAACAGGAGCTTTGATCTTTTCAGGTAGATTTGGGGAAGGGAAGACAATGTAGACATGATTAATGTTCAAAAATGGCCCACTGACACCCCTTGCATCTGTGCAAAGCCATCACAGTAGTCAGAGTGTGCAAATTATCCCCAACCAATCCCACTTTAATGAACTGAATTATTTTGAATCACTGATTTGATGTGATAATTCAGCTCATTGTGAATAATCAAATGAAATCATCCCACATGAGTCCAATCCTTCACTCAGTTTGGGTTTTTTTTACAGATATTACATTTTCATATAATAAAAGAAAAATAAAAAATGAGGAAAAAATGAAAACAAAAACTCTGAACAAAGAAAAAGAAAACCAAAGTTAAGAAATATGTAAATGACGACATTCTTTTCAACAGATAATTCCAATCCTATAGTAATCCTTAGCTCAGTTTACAGGAGTCTAGAAAAAATACAATTTGGGCATCAATTTGTCAAATCAATTCAAAAATATCTGGTTCAATTCAGTGCATCAGACTCATTCAGAAAGTCAATTCAGAGATTTTATTGGAGGGATTGATTACATCTGATTAAAGAGACTCTTCAGACTGAATCTTTCAATAGCCAAATTACTATAGAATGTTGTGCAGGCAACTAAAGCTGGCCTGGAGTAGAGTAGTAAGAATTGCTGAAATTAGAAACTCTTGACATTCTTTGAATTATAGGTAGTCCTTGACTTACAACCACAGTTTGGACTAGAATTTTAGCAACTGAACAAGGCAGTTGTTAAGTGAATTACAATCAATTTCATGATTGCTTTTGCCACAGTTGTTAAGGAAATCACTGTAAGTGCTAAATGAATCATGCACTCGTAAAATAAAACCCAGCTTCCCCCATTAACTTTGCTTATCGAAAGCCATCTGGGAAAGTTGGAAATGGTGATCACATGACCCTGGGATGCTGCAACCATTGTAAATTCATGCCTGTCACCAAATGTCCAACTTCTGATCACGTGATTGTTGGTACATAGCTTAGTTTCGTAAAGTCAACATGATGTCAATGAATTTTTTTTAAAAAACATTTCTCACCGCTGCAGGTACATGAATTTTGAAACTGCATGACCCATTAAAAGTGCAAAGACAACTTTGTTGTTCAGTCGCGTAGTCGTGTCCAACTCTTCACGACCCCATGGACTGCATCACACCAGGCCCCCCTGTCTTGTACTGCCTCCCGGAGTCTTCCCAAGCTCACACCCATCACACTGACTATGCTATCTGTTCATTCCATCCTCTGCCGTCCCCTCCTCCTCTTCCCTTCAATCCTTCCCAGCATCACAGTCTTTTCTAATGAGTCCTCCCTG